>JARHVA010000726.1:0-215000 GCA_037957365.1 Torreya grandis | reverse complement strand
TTGGTTCAACAAGCTCAGTGTGTAGTCTTGAACCAATTGAACCATTGAACCAATTTTGGTTTAATGGGTTGGTTCAATGGTTTGGTTTAAGGGTGTGTCCTATAGCTAAAGGGTAGCACTGGGGTCAAAATCCCTTGTGGAGGGCAGTTCAAAGTCTAAAATCCCTTGCAGAGGGCAAGCACTTCAAAGGGGCCACAAAAAGGGCAGTTGAACTTTTGGAATTTTTTTAAGGCAAAGTCCCAAATTCCTTCAGACAAAAGGCCTAAAGGAATTTGGGGGGAAGCACGATTTAAAAGGCCGCCAGCACAGGGTTCAAAGTAAATGGCTCGATAGAAAAGTCAAATCGACCAATTCCCACAGACTTTTTATCCCATACGAAAAAGCCAGAAATAGAAGACCCAAAGCAAAAAAGCCACAGAAAACCCTGATGACCTTTTGCTGAGGATGGTGACATCTCGAAAACTGTCAAATTTAAGCAGATGAACTAGCCGTTGGGTGACGACCACGTGAACGTCAAATTTAACACAGTGAAGTAGCCATTTGTTTTAAACTATCTGAGCGCCAAATCATGAAAAGAACCCAAGGAATGCAGTGACCCACTAGAAGATCACCCCTGAGGGCTGAAAGAGCAGGAAGAAGACAAGGAGCAGAAAAGACAAAGCATCCAAGTGGCAAAGGGAAGGTGAGTTATTGCCAAATGAATGGCACAACCTATTTTTTCTAGTTGGCATTGATGAGGGGACAAACTAGAGTCTGTTTGTAGGAAAGAGGCGTGGCCATGTTCTTGCATTAATGTTTGAATTCCAAAGTCAATTTTGGTGATTATACAGCATGGTTGTAGCAGGACTTTTTTGAAGAATGACATCAGTAACATTGGTTTCCTCTTCCCAAGGTTCAAAATGCACATGGGCCACTTGTAGAAAAAAGTGCCAAAATCTTTCCCAGGAAGTGCCAAGTTACTCTTCCTCTTTATATAAATTGTAAACTTCTTATTCGAGAAGGGATCTGCTCTCAGCCTTAAGGTAAACTCTACCCAAAAATCTCTCGGGCTTGTAAGGCAGAGCTGCCAAAATTTTACCTTGAATCGAAACATAACATTTTGACCTCCATTCTAAGTTTTGCTTCTTTAGTATGTGTCTATGCATTTGATTCTATGTTAAGTCATTTTCTTAATGCTTTTGTAGAATGATTTCAGCATGTCTGGTGCATTTTTTGAGTTTCCTTTTACAGGTCTGTCAGAAGTGTCCCTAGAGGAGTATAGGTGAAGTGGACAGGCTGCTGCAGTGTGTCTTAGAACGCCTCTAGTAGTTATTCCCTCTTTGTATCTCCATGGACCCCTGACCCACTAATGTAGAAGGTTCTCTCATGATGGATGAAGTGTATAGGCACTTCTTTTGGTAGAAAGTGTATGTTCGGGCCTGAGTGGGTCACATTTTCTAGTGTATCACCTCTTTTCCCTTTTTAGGTTAGGTTCTATTTTCAACATCTCTCTCTCCCTTTTCATCCCCCCCTTTTTTTACATTTATTTGTTAGCAGTAGAAGAAACCAGGGCCTAAATGATACATCAGAGGGAGCTAGCCCTTATCTAGAGACTCTCCCCTCCAGCTTCACTAGTCCCACAGGTGAGAGGAGAGTTTCCATTATTGCGTGTGGAAGGGCGGGAGCTAGGCGTCCTGCCCCTAGGTGCAATCTACTGTGTCAACAATTTTTGGCACGCCCAGTGGGACCAACTAGGACAAGTTGTGTCCAAAGAGTTGAAGAATTTTTGGTGTGTTCTTCAATCGACCAGCCTTTGGAGGCTTTTGCATAAACACCAATGGCGACTCTGAGTTGAATCAACTGGTTAAGCAGCCTTAGTGCCATTAAGAAATCACTTTTGTATGTATAATCCCTCTACACAAAATCATGGACCTTATTTTCCTTCCTATAATTTTGATCAAGCTCAACCTTTTTATGGCATCTCCCCAAGCAGCCCTCCTACTTGCCCTGCAATGATAAGGGAAGTGGCCCTTGAGTTTGAGAAGTAGACGATGGAGATTAACAGACTGGAGGAGCAGTACGGATATCAGCAGGAGCTGATGTATAAAGAGGAGTTTTTGTTTAGGCAAGCTCAGGCCTTGCAATCCATGGAGGAGGAGGTAGAAAAATGGAGAAATCCATTTATTCAAGGCAGTCAGCCTTATGTGCCCCCTCCTATTCTAAATAAATCCCCCTCTTATGCACCAAATCCTTTTTATCAGATAGCACTTGCTCGCTCCATCTCATTTGATGCATCTACTCTCAATCCCATGCGCTTGGCTTTCCAGCATCAAAGGGCACCAGAGAAACCCCCCATGGAGATCAATCTTCTCAATTCCTTATATTGTGAATCTTCCATTGGGGGGAATACCACGAGCCAACACATCCCTCTTCTAGAGACTCTTCTGGTGCATCAACAGTCTCTTCCTAGCATCCCTCAACTTCCCCAAGCCTTTCAACATGATATGCAGATCCCAAATTGGAGGAAGGAATGCTAGGAACCAGCCTAGAGCCTTGAAGAGGATGATGCTGGTGATCTCCAAGAAAGGCTCCTTCAAGAAAATATAGCCAAGAGAATTGCAGAGTTGGAGTCCCAAATGAGATTCCTCAGCCAACGTGTGATGGACCTGTCTGAACCCAGCCCATTCACACACCTCCAAGAGAGCTATCAGGCCACACCTAATATAGATGAAGTGCTGACCAAGTGGAAGGAGGAGAATCATTTGATTCTAGCTCAAGGACTACCTCCTCTTCCACATGGTTCTCCCACTTCACCCCTTCTCAAGGAGGAACCTGTTCTGCAGGAGGCGAGCGAGGAGCAGAAGATCCAGTCTGTAGTTCTTTAGGAGAATAT
Source organism: Torreya grandis (assembly GCA_037957365.1). Classification (NCBI taxonomy): domain Eukaryota; kingdom Viridiplantae; phylum Streptophyta; class Pinopsida; order Cupressales; family Taxaceae; genus Torreya; species Torreya grandis. The sequence goes on along the minus strand of JARHVA010000726.1, from coordinate 212,128 downwards.
CTTTGAAGGTCTATAAATCTAGATCTTGGAGGAGGATCAAGAGAATATCTTTGAAGATCTAGAGATCTAGACCTTTGAGGAGGAAAAGGAGAGGCTGGTCTCCCTTGAGGAAAGCCTTGAAGAAGAAAGCTTTGAACAAAGAGGTGATGTTCTGTGGGATGAGCAATTAGCTTGTGATTCCATTTCAGACATCACAACTATCACCCTTTTTGAAGAAGGCCAAGAGGAAGCAGAGGATGAGTCTGATAGAGTCTTCAATGAGGCAGAAGGAAATGGGTTAGACCATGATGCGTTGCAAGGGAATCATGCACAACAAAGGGCTTATGGTGATGAGCCAACAACCACAGATTTCTTGGTGAAATGCACCAACATGAAGAACTAGCATTCAACAAGCTTTCAAGAATAAATAGAGTACACATATGTTGCGAGCATGTTTGAATCTGATTCACTCAGATACCAACCAATGCAGGTGACAGGCAAGAGGAGCAGGTCGCCAACTCTCTTTTTCATTTAGCTACTTGCTTGGCACCATAAGTCTTCTTGCCAGGAAGGGGAATTAAGAAGTTTTCCCTTTGATCCAGGAGGGAGGCAAACATTCCTGGTTAGTTGTATATAGTAGTTTTGTTTTCAGTTTCCTTTCCTATTTTCCCTAAGTGCAGTTTGCACAAGTAGTGTTTTTTAGCCTTGTGTGTTTCCCTTTGTGTGTGGGGTAAAAGGCTTCATGTTTGATTCTTGGATCTTTTGGGGCTATTGCTAATTTTTTGTTCAAGCTGCATCTAACTCCGTGCCCAATGGACTGCAAGGCAACTAGTCTTTAAGCACAACAGGCATGCTTCCCCTGGGAGTTGCCAATTTGTTGACCATTTTTTGCCCAACAGGCCAAAAATCGGTCCCCTTCTGTCCCTGCTATTCTAGGCCATTTCATTTTCAATTTTGCATGAATCTGTTCATTTCTATAGACTCTACAAAATATCTATGGACTCTGCAAGTCTAAATCTATGGACTCTGTAGGTTTTGGATTTCTACAAACTCTGTAGGTTAGTCTTTGGTGCATGAAGGATCAATTCAGAGAGTTCTAGGTTTTACAAGGCTTCTTCAGGCTCTTGTCTAAATAAAATCAAGAAAAGTTGGCATGGTTGAACCATTGAACCAGTTCAATGCTTTGGTTCAATGCCTGATTCAATCGCTTGGTTCATCGCCTAGTTCAATGCCTGGTTCAATCAACAGTTTAATCGGCCTTGGTTCAAGCCTTGGTTCAATCGGCAGTTTAATCGCTCCATTTCAAAGCTTGGTTCATTGCTTCAATTCCATCACTTTAATTTCTAGGCTTGGTTCATCACTTGCTTCATGGCTTTTGGTTTAAAACAAAAGAGTTTAATGGGCTTGTTTCAGCAGTCGCTTGAAGTGTTGAACCATTGAACCGGTTCAATGCTTTGGTCCAAATGCTCGATTCAATCAGTTCAAGTTCAACACAAGGTTCATCGGCCTTGGTTCACTCAGTCGGTTTAGCAGCATTAGTTCAAGCAGCTTCCAATTCAATCAGATAGTTCAATGCCAAAGTTTAATGAGCTCAACGTGCTTCATTGAACCATTGAACTGGTTCAACGAATGGGTTCAATCACTTGGTTCATCAGAAAGTTCAAAGGCTTGGTTCACTTGGCATTGGCGTGTAGCATTGAACTGTTGAACTGGTTCAATGAGTTGGTTCAACAGGCTCGGCATGAAGTCTTGAACCAATTGAACTGTTAAACCAATTTTGGTTCAATGGGTTGGTTCAAGGGTGTGTCCTACAGTCGAAGGGCAGCGCTGGGTTCAAAAGCCCTTACGGAGGGCAATTCAAATCTTAAAGCCCTTGTAGAGGGCAAGCACTTCAAAGGGGCCACAAAAAGGGTGGTTAAACTTTCAAATTTTTTGTTAAGACAAAGTCCCAAATTCCTTTGGACAAAAGGCTTGAAGGAATTCGAGGGGAAGCACGGTTCAAAAGGCCACCATCACAAGGTTCAAAGGAAATGGCCTGATAGAAAATTTAAAGCGACCAATTCCCACAAACTTTTTGTTTGCGAGAAAAATCTTGAAACAAAAGAATCGAAGCAAAAAAGTCATAGAAAAGATCGATGACCTTTTGCCAAGGATGGTGATGTCCTCAAAACCATCAAATTTAAGCAGACGAACTAGCCGTTGGGTGACAGCCGCATGAATGTTAAATTTAACACAGTGAAGTAGCTATTTGTTTTGAATTGTCTGAGTGCCAAATCATGAAAAGAACCCAAAGAATGCAGTGACCCACCAGAAGATCACCCCCAAAGGCTGAAAGAGCAGGAAGAAGACAAGGAGCAAAAAAGACAAAGCGTCCAAGTGGCAAAGGGAAGGTGAGTTATTGCCAGATGAATGACATAGCGTGTTTTCTCTAGTTGGCATTGATGAGGGGACAAACTGCAGTCTGTTTGCAGGAAAGAGGTGTGTCCATGTTCTTGCATTAATGTTTGAATGCCAAAGTCAATTTTGGCAATTGTACAACATGGTTCCAGTAGGCCTTTTCTGAAGAATGACATCAGTAACAGTGGTTTCCTCTTCCCAAGGTTCAGAACGCCCATGGGCCACTTGTAGAAAAGAGCACCAAAATCTTTCCCAGGAAGTGCCAAGTTGCTCTTCCTCTTTCTATTTATTGTAAACTTCTCATTCGATAAGGGATCCACTCTCAGCCTTAAGGCAAACTCTGCCCAAAAATCTCTCAGGCTTGTAAGGTAGAGCTACCAAAATTTTACCTTGAATCAAAACATAGCATTTTTACCTCCATTTTGAGTTTTACATCTTTAGTATGTGTTTATGCATTTGATTTTGTGTTAATTCATTTTCTTAATGCTTTTGCAGAATGATTTCAGCATGTCTGGTGCATTTTTTGAGTTTCTTTTTACAGGTCTATCAGAAGTGTCCTTAGAGGAGTATAGGTGAAGTGGATAGGCTGCTGCAGTGTGTCTCAAAATGCCTTTAGTAGTTATTCCCTCTTTGTATCTCCATGGACCCCTGACCATTGATGTAGAAGGTTCTCTCATGACGGATGAAGTGTATAGGTGCTTCTTTTGGTAGAAAGTGTATGTTCGGGCCTGAGTAGGTCACATTTTTTGGTGTATCACCTCTTTTCCCTTTTTAGGTTAGGTTCTATTTTCAGCATCTCTCTCTCCATTTTCACCCCCCCCCCCTTTTTTTACATTTGTTTGTTAGCAGTAAGAGAAACCAGGGCCTAAATGATACATCAGTGGGAGCTAGCCCTTATCTAGAGACTCTCCCCTCTAGCTTCGCCGGTCCCATAGGCGAGAGGTGAGTTTCCATTGTTGCGTGTGGAAGGGCGGGAGCTAGGCGTCCTGCCCTTGGGTGCAGTCTACTGCGTCTACAGATCCTTCTTGTAGGCATTTCCTTCTTTTACAAATCAACATCATTTTGAGAATTGTTTTAATAAAATAAAAATGTTCTCAAAATTAATATATAATTGAAAATAGGTAAGATAAGACCTAAAAAATTAAATGATATTATTCAATATTTATTATGTTTTAATGTTTGAATTGTAATTAGACATTACTTCTTAATATAATTGAAAGGTCATTGAGTTAAAATGTAAATATTACATTTGATTTAATAAAATAAAATATAGTGATTAAAAATATAATTTTTTGAGGTCAATAAATAAATAAAATATAGTGGAAAATGTAATTGCATATTTTTGACACAACTTATGTCATTGACAAAAGAATCATCAAGATTGGAGTGCTTTTCTTGTTAAATTTTGTGTTGGTCCTTGTTTGACACAATTTTAGCTAGGAGAAATTGATGCATATTTTTATTAGAAATCATGAAAAAATGAAAATTTGGTCAACACAAAAACTTCCATAAATTCATCAGAATCAACTAGCGAATGCACCTATGTATTTCTAAATTTATCGAATTCAAATTAGAACCCTGTTTACATGCAAAAAGACACATAATAGGTGAGAAAGTCAACAAATCATGAATATATAAAATGAGTGCCAAAATAAGGGTCACAATGGCCTAATCGTAAAACCTCAAATTATATTTTTTGAGCTCCATAATCACACCATATACATTTCTAAGACCCCAGAACCATACAATATAAGTTTTTACTAAATTTAGATATTGCAGTGGTTGTGTTAATGGGGTCTTTTTATCTTGTGATTATTACCAAATATATATGAGAAAAAATTTCATTTGGATAATGATTATTCATGGAGATCATTTAAGTAATGACTAAGACATATACAAATAAAAGTCTCACAAAAATAAAATTTTATTACATTGTGATTAATGGAGTAGGCATCATGGTGGTGGTGGTGGTGGTGGTGGTGGTGATGGTGATGGTGATGATAGTGATGGTGATGGTGATGATGATGATGATGATGATGATGATGATGATGATGATGATGATGATGATGATGATGATGATGATGACGACGACGATGACCCCCATTAATGGGTCAGTGATGTGTTCGAAGACCTCGAGGTGAGAGGGTAAAACTAAGTGGATCTCTCTGCCTCTAAGGCTATTCAAAATGAATTTTGATGGGGTTGTTAGGGAGAATTCAGGGGCATCTGGAGTAGGGTATGTTATCCAAGATTGTGTGGTTTTAATTATTCAAGCTACATCTAAGACATGATGTTAGATGGTACTAATAATGAGGTAGAGGTGCAAGCTCTCATCTTGGGTTTGGATAACCTGACACAATGTGAGCTTGAACAAGTCATTATTGAAGGTGACTCATAGGGCATTATCTAGGATTTATGGAATAGGAAAGCCAGATCATTAAATATTAATAATATATTAAGTCATGCCTATGGATTGTTGGACAAATATAATTTCTAGGAGGCTTCACACTGCTTTGAAGAAGCAAACTCTATGGCAGATAGTCTTGCCAATAAAAGAGTGAAACCAATTGAGAAAATCATTATTGATAATGAATGGAGGATTTGGAGCTTTGAACGTATGATATATTAATGATCACAGAAGTGGAAAGGCACATATTCAATGATGAGTTTACTGCCTTTCAATGGATTTAAATTGGCATCAGTGGGTTCATTCCCCATGAATGACATTCTCTCAATGGTGGTTTCTCAGAACTAGGGCGGTGGATGGTGCATTCACTGTAGGTTTATTCCCTTCTCCACGCTTTCACCTTTGTCCTATCAAACTTCCAACATTTTCAACACCATGGAGTGCATGTTCTAGGTGGCATTGAGTGAACCCCTATTGCATGTTAAGCTACCATGAGGGAAATGGATTTTGGTTGTCAAGTGACAGACTCACCCTTGAATTGAATTTTTTTGATTCAATCTAGAAGTGTTCTATAGGACATTAAGGAAGAAATCATCCAAGTTACCTTGGATACCAATTTTAGCATGACTTTAAATTTGGCATCGATGTTCATTGGGAACCTCCTCTTTGTCTTAAAAGACAAGCAATAAATAAGTGGTGGAGGGTATTGTTTGGGGTGGACAACACCAACTCCCCTTCTCAACCTAGAATGATGCAATATTAATCCCTCTGTGGACTTTTCATGAGATGGAGGTAAAGTATTTTGAAATGGTGGAACATCTAAAATTTATTCAAAATTTCTTAATAAACCCTAGCCCAATGGGATGTTTTCTACTGAAGCTTGATTTGAGCGAGTTGCGTGTCCCTATGGATTCAATGGTGGAAACTCTCAACTAAAGAAACTCCCCTAGGTTGACGACTGCAATTAAAACACTCATAAGGTTGTTCATATATTTGCTCTAGTAGCCACATGTCTCTCCACCATAAAAGGGTGATGGTCCAACAACTTAATGTAAGGTGGCTACAACTCACATGTAGGCCCATTTGGCTGCCATGAAAATAATGCCAAGTAGTGGGGGGTGTTGATGAAGAGACAAGTGGGAAGGTCAAGGCTCTAAAGGTGGAAGGTGATCATTCCACATGTTGGTGGATCTAGGTGTATTTTGAATGATGGGGAAGCAGGTATGGAAATGAGCTTTGGAGGACATGACATGGATCAACCAGATGATGAACAATTGGCTCTAGTGGTTGGTGAAGAATTTCCCTCTGGCAATGGTGGCATTTAGGTGGAGGTTTTGGTTGGTTTCTAGTTGAGTTGTTAGTCCTCGTTGTTTTTTATTTTTACTCATTTCTTTTTGGTGTTGCCCTTTGGGGTGGTTAGGCTATGACTGGTTATGTGCCTTTCGAGATCTATCTTTCTGTAAGTTTTTCATCTTGATGTTTTTTTGTTATCCCAAGTTTTTAACTTCTTTTATAAACATTATTTTTTCAATTAATAAATCAGGTGAGGGCCCTCCAACCATCATATCATCTATCAAAAATAATAATAAATAAGTTTTTTATGTTGTAACATAATATTTAAGTGGATGCATTTGTATTACAACTCATATTTAAATCCCATCAGTAGTTAAATGATCTCCAACAAAGACACCTTAAATCTACTTATAAATTGATGTCATAATTATAAATTTTGTTTGGTAGTGAATACATTGATGAGTTCTAAATGACCTACAATAAAGAATCTCAAATTAATACACTTATTAAATGATGTTGTAAATACAAATTTGACTTAATAATGATTATATTTATTAACTCTATAGGAATTAAAATATTATTTGTGTTTAATAAGTAGATCCCATCAATCCCTTGTTTAATAAATCAATTAATAATAATAATAATAATAATAATAATAATAATAATAATAATAATAATAATATTATTATTATTATTATAATAAAAAATTCAAAATAATATATTACAAGTTTGTTTATTAATAATAAATTTATTTTAAAATTAAATTCAGAAATAAATTGGCCAAAAAATATTATAAATCATAAATCTAAATAAAAAATTGAAAATCTATTAATAATATTTTCTTTTTATTTCATTAATCAAAATATCCTTTCAAGATTTTATTGAGAAACACTTGGGTCAAAAAGTAAAAGAAAAATTAGGACCACAATGAAAGTCAAATCTTACCCATAAATTTTTGTTTGAAAATTTATTTTATCAATAATTTATTTATTTATTTATTTTTTATATTATCATTTTTTATAATTGTAGATATCACATTTTGGACTAAAAAATTATATGTTAAAATTAATAAATAAAAAATATATTTTTCCTAATTATTTATTAGATTTTATAAAAGTTATAACATTAAAAATTTGTTTAATGTTAATTGTTAAAAAAATAAATTAATAAAAAGTAGGAAAAATACTAATTAAAAGTGAAAATCTTATCAATAAGATTAATTTTTTTTAATTATAATATTTTTATATTAATAAATGTTGTTTTAAAGATAAAAACTATTCATAAATGAAACTAATAAAAAATAAATAAATATTTTGTTTGGTTGTTTATTTAATTTAGTAAAAGTTATATTATTATAAGTTTATTGTTAAAAATAATGTGGTTAAAAATAGGGTAATGTTAAGGTAGATTGACAGTAAAAATCTTGTTAATGATTGGTGTTTTGGGAAGGATTTTTGCTAAGGTTTGTTAGCATTGCATAGGTCACACCACCGATAACTTATGGCATAATTTTTTTCCTTCAATAAGAGCACATAGTTATTGCACTGTATTTAACCCATTACCACCCGTAAGCCAACAATTGTATTCTTTGAAATATCTTCCTCCTCAAGTTTTGTAGAATTGTCTACAAGGGTCTCTAATAGAGATGTGAAAAAACATGGTGTTAAAATGAACACATAAATTTGTTTCCAAAGCCTTCCATGAGGTATGGTACTTCCCTTGAAAACCATCCTGATGTTATGTTAGAATGCCCTGAGTTTGATAAATATTACAGTTACATTGAGCAACTTACCTTTGGAGCTTATCTTCTTGATCGAGTCCTTGTCAAAAGCACTTTGAAATACTAGGTCCATAGCACTTGTACACCCCTCATGATGTTAAGATTGAAGGTATTAAAAACTTAACCAAAGGTTTTTTTTTTTCATTTAAGTTTAATAACTCAAATCATTAGTGTGCTATTGTGGCTCACGAGCCTTGGTTCATTCAAAAAATATGAGTTGTGTTGCCTCATTAGACTCGAGATTTCATCATCTCTGAGCATGCCAAGCTCAAAATATTTGTTTGGATTTAATTCCCCAACCTTCCTTTGGCTTTTTGTAGTTTTCTTAATTAGTTAATTAAGCCCTTAGGGCATTTTGTAGGGTTCGAACATGAAAAGTTTTATTTGCCTCGACCATAGAAATGTGTTTGTGTTAAAATAGACTAGTTGAAGGATCTTAAGGAAACTATTGACATACAAGGTAGTGACAAAAGGATCACACATCATGTGTTTTATATGAACCTGCCAAACACTTATTTTTGTTGTCAAGATACATACCATAAAGTTAATGAATGCCCACTTATGGCTCACTCCAATCCCACTCCTCCTCCCAAAACATCTTTTAAGGTGAAAAAAATGCTTACCCACCTAATGACAGATGAACCACAATGTCTAATAAGAAAATCATGAAATCATCATATTCAACAAGTAAAGTCCTAGCTAATTTGAACAAATCCACATGAGATTATTTGGCAGCAATCGAGCATCCAGTTCCCACCACTCAACTAGTGTCATTGCTACTAGTTTGTGCACCATTCAAGCTACGGCCATACTTTTAATATTTTTGAGCCATTTTGCAACCTCCCAACTATCACAATCTCATTTAGAGGTGTTTAACACATGGATGTTTAGTAACCTAGTGGTGTTTGAACATAAAGTAGTGTACCACAACCAGTGCAATCCCTAACCACCTCCTAAAGGTAGAAAATATGCTAAAAAATTGATGCAGTTTACAATCAGGATATTTCATGAAGGGTAACCATCAATCCTACTTGGTTAACAACTTTTTCACTTTCACTAAGATTGATGAGGAAACCAACATGTTAATAGAGGTTGATCACTGATTGTGTACTCTTGGAATGTACATGGCCTCACCAACATGACCCATAAGTATATCTTTTCAGGATATGTGTTAATTTTTCTCCAACTTAAAAAATTATCTACAAGAAGTTAAAATTTCATTTTTTCTCTCACCCCCACCATCAAAATGATAAGGCCAGGTGTCATCTATAAGATGGCTAAGCATGAGATGGGATGTGGGGGAGTTGTCACTTTATTTTATTCCTCTTTTTTGCCTCAAATCATCAATTGGAGAGTAGATCCTACTCATGGGATTGTGTGCACCCCTTTTTTATTTCAAAAACCATCATCTAAGTATTATATACATTTATGCATCTAAAATGCAATAGAGATGGAAAATTTTTGATGATGGTTAGATGATATCCTCTTTAATGCCAATTATATCCTATGTGGTGACTTTGATGTAATTGAATCTCATGAAAACAAGGAGGGGCTTTTCCCCATGTGTTGGTGCACCAATGAAATAAATGCATGGCTTTACATGCATGATAAACTTGTGATATTTAACCCCAACTACCATCACTACTTCATTTCCACCTCATTATATTTCACGTGGTCTATCTTTAGTAGGGTGAGGATCGAGTTGCCAAATGACTTGACAAAACCATGCTGATTGAGGAAAACACTTTTGCCTTTGCCAATAATTTTGATCGTTATGTGGTTATCATTATGGATGTATTGCTTTCTAATCACCTTCCTCTAGACATCCAATTTTGGCCACAACTTGCTTTCGATCAAACTTCATACTGATTCCTACCAATTAGTACAAATTAAGCCTAAAAATCATTAAATGTCCTAAATTTGGTTGTGCATCATTCATCATTCATCAAAGCTCAAAGTCATGTTGAGGCATCCTTATTTGGGGTACTATCCAGTATGTAATAATAATCTTTCATATATTCACCCCCGATCACCTTGCGACACTACAAATTTTAATTTAACCTATGGACCCATTAACTGGGGCACTTAATCAGATCTTGAAAGAGAAAAAAGAATAATGAAAATCAATTAATTAATTAATCAATATTAAATGCTTAGTTTAATTATCCATTTACAATTAATGAATATCTAAAAATGGAAATTCTAAAACTCAAAATATCAAGTCTTTCATAATTAATTTTATGAGTTGTCAAAATATCTCAAAATATACTAAAATATCTAATTTGAGAACTATGACTAGTAACTAAAATTCATAATTTCATGACAACTTTTAACTCAACTAGAATTAGTCTCAACTCAACCTTAACTCACCTTGGGTGAGAGTTAATTCCTAAGACTATAAATATAAGGCCATACCCATTCATTTCTAAGCTTGGATATTATAGAATTATTATGCAAGATTTACTCCATAAGCCTCATACAAGTAATGTTATCATGCATAAATCTTAAGGCTAGGCAAAAACAACCAAACCAAGGTACCAAGGAGAGAAGGATCCAAACAACCTCCATTTTCAAAGACTTCTTGATGCACAAATTGAGTAGGCCATTCAATAAATCCATTTGGATCTCCCAAGAAAGGTAAAAGAGTTGTCTTTTATGTTTTTATTGTGTTTTCATTTAGTTTTTGTTACCTAAGCTCTTCCCAATGTCTAGGCTTGAGGTGTTAGGATTCAATGTGCTTATTTCATATTTTTTATGATACTAACACAATACTAATCTCCCCTCTTGGATTCCTTCTTCACACTTCCTATAAAATATTAAGTGGAATTCCTCCCCCCCACAAGGAACTCCAAGACACATTTTTATATTAATATTTTCCATCTTTCTCATTCTTGGAAAAAGAAGCACATTGTTAGAATCTAGAATTTAACACAGTGTTAGAATGTGGAATTTGGTGTGCCACCGATAGGGATTTCTTGGACAGATTGAGTGGCATGAAACTGCCATAATTTAGAAAACTATTTTTCTTTGTATTTTCCATGGCATAAAAATAATAGATTTATGTTAGAATGCTCATAAGGCTCCACACTATGAATTCATTCAAATTTCATGGAAGTTGGAGCTCTCTCCTTTCAATGAGATGCTATAATTGAAGGCTTCTATTTGGAGGCATAAACTCAAAAATTGTAGAGCATCATCAAGCTAGGGGTGCTCAAATTAGTGCAAGGATGCATTGGTTGAACATTATAGACAAAGTTTCAAAAGAGTTATTTACTCTTATTTGCATCAAGTAGGTATCAAACTACATCAAAGATATCAAGGAAGTCAAATCCCACATTAATCATCTTCCTGATATCTTGAAAGCCTTTATCTCTCATTATCACAAGGTCTTCGATGCTCAATACATGAACCCACATAGAAAGCATGCTATGTCTCAATGCCTTTAAGTGGTGCCTTAAAATCTCACTGAAGAAAAAAAAATGGCATGTGATAGGCCCCTTTCCATCAATGAGCTTCAATAGCATACTATGCAAATGGCTATTGACAAAGTTCATGGTATCAATTTATTTCCTTGTGAGTTTTATAAAGAGTTATGGGACATTATTCATTGGGTGTAACATGAATCAATTCAAACTGATTCTCTCGGTAAGATAATTAACCAAGGCAATAGCATGTATATTCCCAAATTAGGATATCTCAAGCTCTTTACCAATTAGAGACCTATGACCCTTCTTAACGTATCTTAAAAGATCATTATCAAGAATCTTGCTCTTTGCATCAGGGATTTTACACCCCTTATCATTTGACTTGAATAAACTAGATTTATTTGTAACATATACATTCTTAACAACATCATTATTGTTTTGGAGGTAATGGAATGGGCTAAAAAATCTCAACAAAAAGCCTTGTTTGTTAAAATTGACTTTGAGAAAGCCTATGATAGAATTGAGTAGTCTTTCATATTAGCCATACTTCAGGATTTAAACTTTGACTCTAATTATTTTAGTACTGTTAAAATATTTTTTCAAGACATTAAAACAAGTATAGCCATCAATGGTGTTCAATCCAAACAATTTATCCCTTTTCACTCTATTCATCAAGAATATCCTCTTAACCACTTCTTATATGCGTTGGCTGATAAATAATTCAATTATATTTTGGTAGAATATACTTCATAGGTTTGGTTGAGGGTATATTTTTTCCCCACTCAACTAAACATATGGTTAATGGGAGCTTTGTTGATATTTCCTTCCTCACCCTTATTGAAGAAGAAAGTTTTGTCTCCAGTTATATGGAATGCATATATATTTTGTCTAACTCTAGGCCCTTCCATTCAATATAAGAAAACCCAATGCTACATAAAATATATTTTCCCCATACCTTAATGGCTTATACAATATAAGTGGCTATGGATTCAACCAAGATAATAATTCAAGTTTTTGGGCATCCCCTTTGCTTTCCAAGCCACTCCCTCAAACCTATGGAGATATGTGGTTTAATGGGTCAAGAAAAAAAATTGTTTATGGATTTATTAAGCCCTCTCTCTTGTAGGAAGGTTTCAAATTTTCTCTAAAGTGTGGGATTCACATGCATACTTATTGATTATCTGCTTCCAAAGTGCTTATGCCAAGTTAGATAGAATTCCAAAGGTTTCCACTATATTTCTTGGGATATTTGTTGTAAACCAATATCTCTTGGTAGTCTTGGTATTCTTCACACCATATTCCAAGGACATGCCTTATGTTCAAAGTGGATCATTTGAGCCTTGGAAGGACTTGAAGCATGGAAAATCCTACTTTGTAACTGCATTTCTTAAGGCAAGCCTATGGGAAAGGGATCCTAAAAGGGGATAAATATTTAGACCCTTCTAATCACTTAGGTGTTGATGACTATTACAGGTACGCTTATTTCTATGAATATTTGAAAGACCTGAGAACTACTCAAAAATCATTTGAGATGGGACAAAGAAGGTTTCAGGTATGGGCTTTCTCTAAACTTCCATTCACTATGATGGTGTCCTATGTTTAATTTTTATGATGTTCCTTTTGCTCTACTATGGTGGATCAAAAGTCTCTGGCTCTTCAGCAAAGGCATCAAGGTCATCTCTGACCTCTTTTGTAAATAAACAAGGGATTGGATTACTTGGCATGCTTTCAAGGCTCAATTCAACTTGTAGGCCTATGACCAAGAGTCCATCTTAGAAATTCAAAACTTTGTGTATGATGTGCACCTTCACAAAATATGTGTTGAATCTCCTCGGTGGTGGATTGATTAGAAATGGCCTTTTGAGACACCTTTTATTTTGTATGAACCCTAGTTAAGTAATCAATTTCTTTCCCCTCAATACATCCAAATTGAGTTCTTAATGTTAAGTGGAGAGTCGATTCTACTAAACAAGTTTGTAAAAGAAGGTTTGAGTAGATGTGGGTGGCCATCATTGAGCTTAAAAATGTACACTTCCTTTCGTGTATTCTACACCATGAATTTCCTATTGGCACCCAATTAGTTCACATAGGCTTGGCTGATCTTGCCTGCTCAGTCTGTAACCACCCAAAATTGCTCAAGCATGTGTTTTGGTTTTATAAACATGCTTGGTTGCCCTTGGATGTGGATTCACACATTTTAAGGCCTTTTGTCTATAAATGTTCATTTAGAAGATGGTGCTCTTAGGGAATTTGATCATGATTCCTATAAAATTCACACAAATTTGGTAAATTTTTTGAGCCTGAAATCTATTTCAGCTATGGAAAAATATACATGGTGTTATTTTTTCGCAAGCTAATCGTTGCTAACAAAATTAATATTATTTTTAATGTCATGCTTTAGATTCAAGTGCAAATGGAGAAGTGCATCTTGAGGTGGAGCACCTCTAAAATATTCTGGATCATTGGGAGAATGCTATGTATGTTGTTCATCAAGTTCCCCCTAACTCTATTCATCGACGATCACCCCTAAGGGACTGTGGCTATAAGCAACATGGTAAAACTCCTTTTTGGAGTAGACATCACAGTCCCCTTAATGACATTTTCTAACTCTGCTAGTTAGCCCAATTATGTTTGATGGATAGGGGTGACCTAAATATCCTCAAGGGAAGTTCTTTCAGCTTGAACTTGTTAGATTGCCCTCCAAGCAGGAGGTTGAAGTAGATAAAGAAAAAGATAAAGATAAGGATGGTTGGGAGCTAATACCTAATACAATTGACCAACCTCCAAGAAGTGGTTGAGGGATTGAGGTGATAACCCTGATGATCTACCACCTCTTCCTCCACTTCTTGTGGTTGCTCTGATTGATTAATTATCCTTATATTTTTGTATAACCTTTTATTAACTTATTTTTTGTGCGTTCACCAATTTTTAATTAATTTTTTTTAATAATATAAACTTATATTAAACTCCTCAATATTAATCGATATAACATTGGAATGTTATTCCCAACCCAAAAAAAAATCTATCAATAAAATTTCATTTGTAATCGTTGGTATCATGTCTTCCACTAAAATGATCCCTCCATGAAATTTAAAAAAAAATAAAATAAATAAAAACAAAAAGAAACATACTTATTTAAAATTTCTTGTCGAAAAGCATGGTAAAAGAAATAGTGGAGCCCATTTAACATCCATTTGTCTACGTTGAAATGAGTCCTTGATAGTCATGATGGACGCAGTTTTCCTTCCTTTCCCACATTTTTCCATCCTCATCCCAAGGCTCAGACTTCTTGGCTTGAGACCGTTCCATGGAAAACACAATGCATAGAGTCTCGATACACTTCCATAAACCAGAAATCCCCATTTGAGGTTGCTATCAGGAGAAGACTGATATTTTGGCCAAATAGACCAGATTCAGTACCCATTTTGAGATGTTATCTCTACACGGGATCTATCTTTTTCAAAGAGAACTGCGAGAGACTAGAATAGATGATCCAATTGTCTTGATAAGCTTTATCCTTTATCTTTGCCTTCAACCCCACTCGAAAGCAACTGACATTTTTCATTCTCTCTCTTCAGCTTCTGATAGGTTCAGCTCAAGTCAATTTAATGGGAACGACTAACTCTTCCATAGCGAGGCAAAATCCAAATTGCCTAACGGAGGGTAGAAGACTGGTGCAAGAATGGTGGCGATTCATTCCTATATGTTTGGAACAAATCTGCACCGTTTCATACTTCAAATTTTCTCCTCAGCAAAACCAATGTGAGCTAGAAAACCCTTTTGACCAACCTGCATCATCCTCTACAAGAAATGTACCCTGTGACATCTTTATTAATCACAAATCATTGAAGGTTACTGTAAAAGGATCTGTGGAAGTCCATACAAAAGAAGGTATGAAGAGTGTTAAAGACATTTATTACACTCCAAAGTTAAAGCATAATTTGTTGAGTGTTGGACAATTATGTGAGAAAAATTATAAAGTTGTATTTGAAAATGAACAATGTATAATCTATGATAAGAATCAAGGAAATAGGGTGGTAACAGTTGTGCCTATGACAAAGAATAGGATGTTCCCATTGAAGTTTGGTGAACATAACATGAACCTTGCCAATATGACATATGAGGATACAAGTTGGTTGTGGCATCTTAGGTATGGGCATTTAAATTTTCATAGTTTGAAAATTCTAACATCAAAAGCATTAGTTTCTAGTTTGCCTAAGGTTGAAGAGCACAAAGAAGTTTGTGAAGGATGTGCTAGAAGAAAACATACAAGAGAGAAATTTTCAAAAGGCAATGCATGGAGGGCTCATTATCCACTCCAGTTAGTTCATTTAGACATTTATGGTCCTATGCAGACAAAGAGTTTGGGTAAGTCATCATATTTCATTACTTTTATTGATGATTACTCACGACAGTGTTGGGTTTATTTTTTGAAGACCAAAGGTGAAGCTCTTGAGACATTCAAGAGGTTTAGAGCCCTTGTAGAAAATGACAAAGGGTGAAAAACCAAATGCTTAAGGACTAATCGTGGAGAAGAATTTTGTTCAAAAGCCTTTCAAGGTTATTGTGATATGCATGATATCAGAAGACAACTCACCACTGCATACACACCTCAACAAAATGGTGTAGCTGAAAGGAAGAATCATACAGTGGTGGAGATGGCACGAAGCATGCTACAAATAAAGGGATTAAGAAATTCTTTTTGGGGAGATGCATTTTCTACAATAGTATATATTCTCAATTAGAGTCCCATTAGTGCACTTGATAGGATGACTCTGTATGAAGCCTGGTATGAGAAAAAGCCAAATGTTAATTATTTCAAAGTTTTTGGTTGCTTAGCCTATGTTCATGTTCCTGATCAAAAGAGGCAAAAGTTAGATCCCAAAAGTGAGTCATGTATTTTTGTTGGATATAGTGACAAAAGTAAGGTTTACAGGTTATATAATCCTCTCACTAATAGGCTTATTGTGTTAAGAAATGTGATTTTTGATGAAGGAGGAGTTTATGGTCATCAAAAAGGCCATATGGAGAATTCAAAATCTATTTTAAATGAAGTTATTAAGGATGATATTAATCATGGGCAGCCCACTAATATTTTTGTTCCAAGTGCTACAAATCCACCAAGTAACCCCTCATCTAGTTGTTCAATTCCAAGTGTAAGTCTAGATTCAAGTCCTATTTCTATAAGGAAGGTAAGAAGATTGAGTGACATTTATCAAAGGAGTTCAAATCAAGCACATGAAAAAAATCCAAGAGGTGAGACACTGAATTTTGCTTTACTTACCAAGGCTGATTTTGAACCATCATGTTTTGAAGATGCATATACTAATGAGGTTTGGATGCAAGCAATGCAAGAAGAGATGGATTCTATTCACAGGAATGACACTTGGGAGCTTACAAAGCTTCCACATGACAAGAAGAATATTGGCACCAAATGGGTCTACAAGACTAAGTGTAACAATGAGGGAAGTGTTGAAAGGCATAAGGCAAGATTAGTTGCTAAAGGCTTCACACAGAAGTATGGTATTGATTATGAAGAGACATTTGCACCAGTAGCAAGACAAGAGACCATTAGAGTGTTGATTTCATTAGCAACTCAAAATAATTGGAGCATCCATCATATGGATGTGAAAAGTGCCTTTTTGAATGGGTACTTAGAAGAAGAAGATTTATATAGAATAGCCACTAGGTTTTGATGTGCAAGGAAAATAAAATTATGTCTACAAGTGAAATAAGGCTTTGTATAGCCTCAAACAAGAATCAAGATCATGGTATGCTAGGATTGATGGATATATTCAAGAGAATGGCTTTCAAAGAAGTAAGAGTGAACCTACCCTTTACTACAAACAAAAAGGTAGTGATATTTTAATTGTAAGTTTGTATGTTGATGACTTGTTGTATATGGGTAGCTGTTCTATGATGAAGGATAAATTCAAAGTTTCCATGATGAATGAATTTGAGATGAAAGATTTAGGCCTCATGAAATATTTTTTAGGAATGGAGGTTTATCAAAGGGAGAATAAAATTGTTATTTGTCAAACAATGTATGCTAAAGATATGTTAAATAAATTTGATATGGTTGATTGTAAACCAGTGTCCACTCTAGTTGCTCATGGAGTTGTGTTGTGTAGAGATGATGGTGCTAAAAGAGTTGATGAGACAACGTATAGAAGTATTGTTGGAAGCTTAATGTTTCTAACTCATACAAGACCTGATATTGCTTATTCAATTTCACTTGTTTCAAGGTACATGGCAGAGCCATCATAAATACATATGAAGGCAGCCAAGTGAATTTTGAGCTATCTAAAAGGCACTCTAGATTTTGGTATTCATTACTACACTTCTAAAAGGTTCAATCTTGTTGGTTTTAATGATTCTGATTGAGGAGGTAGTTTGGATGACTGAAAGTCAACATCTGGGAATTGTTTTTCTTTTGGCTCTAGTTTGATTACTTGGAGATCAAAGAAGCAAAGTATAGTTGCCCTTTCTTCTATAGAAGTAGAGTATGTTGCAGGCACTTCAGCAGGTACACAAGCATTATGGCTTAGAAAACTTCTTGAAGAAATTGGAGAGATTCAAGTTTAGTCCACAGTTATTTTTTGTGATAACATTAGTGCTATTAAATTGGCCAAGAATCCAGTCCATAACAACAGGACAAAACATTTTGATTTAAAACATCATTTTATCCGAGATTTAGTGCAGATGAAGGTAGTAGAATTGAAATACATCAACACTAAAGAATAGTTGGTAGATATCTTCATGAACGCAGTTGCAACAGATCAATTTTTGACACTTAGAGATCAAATTGTGAGCCCGCTCAGCATCAAGGGGGAGTATGTTGAAAAGTGATGTTGAAGTGCAGTTCACTCAGTTATATATTTAGACTATTAGTGTAAATTTAGGTTACATGAACAGTTTTTGTGGAGCTAAATTTAGACAGTTAGTTAATTTTTAGTTAATATTTTTTAAGAAAAAATAAAGCCTTAGAAAGGCTAGAGTTAGTTTTAGTTGATATTACATGCAAATTATTATTTAGATAAATTTAAAATATTTTATTTAATAATCAGAAAAGCATGTTCACATGCAATTCTATTAATACATTGCAATTGATCTTTATTTTCAAGGAGAAGGAGAATGATTTCGATAATTTGAAGAAGTCTTTTTTTAATTTTTATTTTTGCAATTCTTATTTCTTATGTATTATGAATATTGCATATATTTCACTGTGATTTAGTTTTGTTTAAAATTCTAGATTATTGTGGGTATAGGGTGTCAGCGGAGGTGTGCAGGTCTGCTTAAGGAGGAGGGGCCGAGTCTTTATTGTGGTGCTGTGACCTGTAGGAAAGTCTGGGTAGGTAGGAATGTTTTCTCTGTCATGAATATGGAAATAAAAGAAGCTAAAACTTCAACCTTGTATTTTTCTTGTGGTGGCATTGAATTTGAGTAATGTATCATTGACAACGGCCATTTTTGCAATAAAGAACCGGGCCGGCTATTTAAAATAAAATACTGCCAATAAAATCTAACAGATAGGTGGAGGTTTGTATATATGAAAATTGTATTAGACTTTGTACTTTGATGTAAAAGGCTCATTAGGGAATAATTAAATTAAATTAGTAATTTTGGTTGAATTTTATGAGTATATAATTTTTATAAATAATTATTTTAATAATATTCTTTAGTATATTTTTAATTTTATTAGTATTAAAGCTTTTGATTGTCATTGTGTGAATTTTATTGTTAAACTAAAGTGGCAGTGAACAATCTTTTACTTATGTTTTTTCTTTTTTTTTTTTATAAATTTTTTGATAGTTTTATTTATTATTTTTTTTTCTAATTTAAAAATTAAATAAATATTTCTTGTGAGAAAATAGTTTCCATTAAAAATGAAAAATAAGATGTTTCATTTGTGTATATTTAATTCATTCTATTCAACTTTGTGTAAATGTTTATTAAACTTTTCATTGTAAAAGGGTTGGACTAATATATACTCTGCACATTGAAATTAGAACTAGTCCTTCAACTTTTATCCAACTCTTCTTTTTCATGCGAGTTTATTTATTTCCAATTGTCTTAATAAGCTTTATCCTTTGTCTTTGCCTTCAACCCCACTCGAAAGCAACTGACATTTTCCTTCTCTCTCTTTAGCGTCTGTTAGGTTCAGGTCAAGTCAATTTAATGGGAACGACTACCTCTTCCACAATGAAGCAAAATCTGAATTGCCTAACGGAGGGTACAAGACTGGTGCAAGAATGGTGTTGATTCATTCCTATATGTTTGGAAAAAATTTGCACCATTTCATACTTCAGAATTTCTCCTCAGTAAAACCAACGTGAGCCAGAAAACCGTTTTGACCAACCTGCATCATCCTCTACAAGTAATGTACCTTGCGACATCTTTATTAATCACCGTGGACATGATGTGAAACACACACTAGCCACCACCATCTACCAAACTCTTTCTCGCATGGGATTGCATGTTTTTCTGGATGTAGAAGCCCTTCAGCCTGGTGATGTAATACCTGTAGAAATATGGCAAGCAATGGCTACTGCCTCCCTTCACATTGCAATTTTTTCAAAAAAATATGTCGAATCCCCTTGGTGTTTGAATGAGCTATCTTTCATGCTCGAAACCCACACCAAAATCATTCCCAATTTTTACTATGTTCAGCCTTCTAACCTCCGATATATTGATAAAGGAATCTATGCTGATGCATTTCACCAACTTAAAAAGAAGCGTAGATATCCCACAGAGGAGTGGAAAAAGGTGTTACATGACATTTCATTTCATTCTGGGCTTGTGGTTAATAACAATGGGTACATATTATCTAATCTTTGGTCAATTATAAAATCTTGCAGCTTATATATTTCCTATTTTACAATTACCATTATAGTTAGTAATATTTATTTAGTTTATGGTTTTTTTATTGTTGCATTGTTTAGAGATGAAGGGAGGCTGTTAAAGAATATTGTGAATTGCGCGCTTCGAGTTATGAAAAAAGTTCCATTAGAGGTAGATGATCATCTAGTTGGAATGGACGAGCTTGTACAAAAGTTTGAGGAAGCTACAGTTCAATCTTTCCACACCCATCATAATGCAAAAATTATAGGGATAGTCGGCATGGGTGGCAGTGGTAAAACTACACTATCAAAAGAATTGTACAATAAAAAGTTTTCATTTTTTGAAAAGTGCAGTTTTATTTCTGATGTCTGAGATGTAGCCGACAAAAATGCTCTTCATGACAAGTAAAAACAACTTCTAAATGACCTTGGTTTCAATCATTTGTCAGTTGAAGTTGTTGAAGTAGAATTCAGCAGAAGAATTTTATCAAATTGCTTGAGATCTCTCCGGGTGCTCATCGTTATAGATGACATGGATCACAAAAACTAATTATATTCTCTTTTACTAGATATCAATAGCCTTGCATCGAGTAGTTTTGTTATTGTCACAACTCGGGAGAAGGGAGTCCTTATCTCATCGAATGTCTCCTCCATATATGAAATGCCCAAATTGAACGAGTTACATGCTAAGCGTCTTGCAACCCTTCCCACCTTGTGAATTTGAAATTTTGGTTAGGAAGTTCGTAGATGTTTGTAGTGGTTTGCCTTTATCTCTCAAGGTATTTGGAGGGCAGTTATATGGACAAAAATCTAGGCAGTACTGGGAATTTACATTAGATAAAATCTCAAGAATGGTTCCTGCAGACATCAAACAAAGGCTAAAAATAAGTTATGATGCGCTAGATAAAGACGAGAAAGAAATAATTTTGCAGATTTGGCTTCTTTGAAAGAATTTCGAATTTCAGATTGTCCCAAAGTTGAAAAAATAAAAGGTTTAGAAACTGCAGGGCATTGGAGATTTTGATTGCAGAGACGTGCATTGGAGAGTTTGAGAAACTTGGAAAGTTTGAAAGAACTTGAGCTCAGATGTGACAGCATAACAACTGTCAAACCTTGTATTCAGTCTATGAAGGTAATTAAAGCTGTTGCAGATTTAATGTTATTTTTATGTAAATATTCATGTTTTGTAAGTATTGAATGTTTTGCAAACAACATGAGGATATGCAGGTTTGTCCACGCCGATTTATGTATATAAGTGGAAGGGTAGTCCATTTTGTGAAGCCAATTGTATCAACGTCTTTTGAGTTCCTTGATATTACAAATGTGGACTCTTTCGAATGGGACAATTTTATAGAAGCTGAGTTTGATAGTCATTTAACCGATTGGTCAAAAGGGCCTTTCTTGTTGTACGGTGAAGATGAACAAAGGAAAGTGGTGCAGATGCTTTTGTCACCACACGGTTCACGTTCTCTGTTGCTTCTCTATAATGTGTGTAGTAGGTCAATAGGGATGAGAATCAAAGGAATGTTAATGAGAGGTGAAGGAGTAAGAGTTGTGAAGGAGTAATATATATATTGTTTTGACATACATACGGTTCACGTTTTCCGTTGCTTCTCTATAATGTGTGTAGTAGGTCAATAGGGATGAGAATCAAAGGAATGTTAATGAGAGGTGAAGAAGTAAGAGTTGTGAAGGAGTACTATATATATTGTTTTGATATACATAGAAGGGAAGAATGAGATCGTTTACCTCCATAAATATGAATATGTATGTATTCAGGGGTTGTAAATGCAATATATTATTTTTGTAAATATAAGTATTCTTTTCAAATTTATGTATATTTCTTTTTATCTATCATATATTCATATATATACATATATATATATATATATATATATATATATAAGTGTATACATACTATATCATAAGGCAATTAGGTAAATCCACCTATCCCTTTCACCTTTTGTATCACCAAGTCATAAAATTCATGGTGTGTCATTCTTTGTACATGCCCCTTTTACCAAAATGGGTGTAATGTCGTTTTTACACTATTACAATATCTAACACCTATAAAAAATACATTAAATATACTGGGTAGATTTACAATGCCAATGTAACAACTCCACTGGGGTAGACATAGAAAAATATGATTTTTTTTATTTAATCACATATACCAATTCTAGATTACACCATGAGAATCTATAGAGACCATAAGAAATACTCAAGCTATGATAATAGCAACAAGAATAGTACATCACATAATATTGATCTCTAATTTCATGAGAATACATGTCACAGTGTGAATATAGAAGTGATCACATTAACTTGACTACAACTATAACAAGTCTACAACCACTGCTATCCAAGTACAATAATAAGAAATTACAACTCTTCATGACAATATTCAATGATAAGTAAAATACAATACAATATACATATAGATACAAAGCTTCTCCAAAGCATAATTCTCACACTCAAGTATCTGTGGTAATCTCAAGTGTCGTCTTGCTAAGTAGTACTGCTATGGGGAGGGAGAGCATCATCCAAAGCAATTTTTCATACCAACCATAGACCAACGATTTCCCACACTAACCCAATCAAGAAATGGCCCTCTCCTCATGGATGAGTAAATAGTGATGATTCATGAATTTGCAGAGACAAACAAATACCCATATATTGTATGATTTTAACCAAATATGTAGTTTATCATAGAAATTCAGTCTTTTGCAAGATATCGCACAAACATGTGAATCACATTCATGAAAAGATAATGTCTCACTAAACATATTTTGAACTAAAGTTTTACAAATAATAATTAATAACAATATAGATTAATTGATTTCATACACACCACTTGATCAGACTATCTTCATCTGTCATTGTGTTACTTGTAATCTAGTGAAGTCCATCTGATTCCTTACTCTATATCAGTAATATAGATTGGTCAAATATAATTCAACACAATATTCATTTACATCCTACTAGCAAACACATCATATAACATGCTAAACATAGGAGTAACCAAAACATATATTTATTTCATTAACCATATGAATGAATATTACATTATTTTCTATCCCATACTAGAAATAATGACTACAATTTATACCATCTAAATAAATACACATTTAACTGAAAATTTTCATTACCACAAATAGTTTCCAAACATACCACATCCTATGATAACCCATATTATCATGGTTTAATATTCTAAGACATAACTACTAATTTTTCATAATCAATCATAATAAATTAGTCATAACTACACAAAAATACAAGCTTATATCCAAGCAACTAAATATAACGAGACAAATCACTGTTTCTACAAAACACAATAATATACTATCATAACATTCATTAAACTCTGAAGATTGTATGCACACATACCTAAAATCTTTCTAATCATCACAAACATACTATTCATAGTAATAATCTAACATGCATACATAAAATCAATCATATGAAGATTGAGTCTGGGCATAACAATTTTAGTATGTACCATCTAGGTTTAACATACATTTATTCTATAGTGCTCTATGATATCCCATAGTATCATAGGTTCCCAACCAAATAATAACACAAAATCCAACTTATAATTTCAAAAATCAAATCATTCACATACATAATATCAATCAAGCATGTACGGGGTTATACCACTTGGATAAACCCTAAGTTTAAACTGATTACTAACATTCAAGCATCATATCTATAATCACACATCATGATGCACCATTATATGCAGGTTATAACCAAAACACTACTACACACAAGTGCTCAATATATATAACTAACATCTAATAATTCATTTATAGAAAAACAAAGAATCTATAAGCCCGTTATAGCATTCATCTCATTTTATTTTCTAAAAGACTATTTTAATATGGTTGTAGTTCAGTCTGATGGACACCTTAAGACTTAGTTCAACCATACATTTAATTATAAGTATATCCCTAAATACAAGTACTTATTCATCATAACATGCATCACACGTAAATACTCCAATGATATTTAAACACTATATTAATATCCATTTACATGTCTTAATCAAGAGCTGTAGTATACTTATCTACGTTTATGACATTACATTTGTTTAGAAGTTTATTTTTGTGTTGGATTCGTTTCTTGTAGTAAACATATACATAAACCATAAATATACGTATAAACCTCATATTTGTTTTCCATTTAGCTCATAAAACCTTAATTTCCATAATAACATCCGTAACTTGTATATCCAGGTACATTGTGTGTCTTAGACTAAAATTTTCTAATCATCACAATTAATTTAACCATAGGACATTATCTACTGCCTATATATTAAAAAAAATCATTATTATATCATTAATAGATCGAATAATGTTACAGATAATATAGAAGGTTTAGTGCCTCATTTATTCATTTAACCTTATGATAATGGATGAGTCAAATTGGTAATAAAAACCAAAAGCCACAAATCCACGCTAGAGTGTTATTTAATATTTTAGTGCTACACTAATATTATTTTATATTAATAATTATCATTTGAGATGCCAGTTCTCAGCAACGACTTTTGTAAATGCGAATAACACTAAGTGATTTTTGACATGCGAATAACAAAATTAATGCTAAAACCATAATCACTTAAAGTTAATTGTTTATAATATTGATTAGTTAATTATTATCCGATTATCACTTATAAAAAATTCATGCTATAAAAATAATATTGAGTAACCCAAAAACTTGTTAGCTAAAATGAATGGTTCACCACAAGAATTTTGACGCCCTTATGTATGTGCTGCTGCTGGAAAAGATTTGGGGCAATTTTAAAAAATCATGCAGCTCAGTTAAATAGATGTAAGTACACAACTGATTAATTAAGATTTGAAAATGGTGATCATCAATTATTGGCTAAAGGATACAAGTTATACATTCTAATAGAGCGAGCCATTTTAACTTCATTTCAATTAATCTAACTCAATCTCCATTGTGAAATCATGACAAAGAGTAGAAGCAGGTGTTTTATACAGTTGTCACTAATTTTGCTTCGCTGTAAATTTTTAAACCTCTACCATGTCATAACGACTTTATATACTAGTGATTTAAAATGTCACAAAATCACATCCATATATCAAATGTAGTATATATAAAAATAATTATAATCTCAATACCAACACCAATCATTGTACAAAAAAACTGGGTGTTATTCTTTACCCACAGTCTTAACATGAAAAGAAACTGTACAAGTGGACAAATTGTATGCATATATTGAATTGTTGAAGACTGAATAGAATGTTTTCATGGCTAGTTAGAAAAATATAAAAGTGACCCAAATAATATTCTCCTTTGCTAATTTGTATATAAGTGATCTCAAGGATAAATTCCCTTTGGAACAATCTATAATTGAAGCGATCTAGATGAGCCGTCTATCTTTCAATTATAGATCACAATATTTTTAACATAGGCCTAAATTTCATTAAAAACAAGTCCATTTTAAATTTCTATATCACACATTTATACCATGTATTTATCACCAATTTAGCATACTAGCATACTGATATTTTGTGTTGGATAATATTTCCTAAATATAGGTCAACATTATATTACAATTTTTCCCTTCTCAAAGACTAAATTTAGGCATAGGATAGGATATAGGCATAAAATAAGCCCTGCTACCCATGTAATTCCCTAAAATAGTATAATTCACTACATACTATATACATCAGACTCATTAACTAAAAATAATGGTTCACCATCATACAATGTATCCAAGTACATCAGACTTATTCTAAGTCCGATTGGGGGCTTGTTATTATAGATTCACTATATAACATTAGACAATTCGTTAACTAGTTGTTATATACATATTCTCCACTGATAATTACAATTGTTCTATTCATCGAGGATACTAGCTATATCACCTATCATTCGACATATTCACATTTATATTTTTAATCTTTCCTCTTTTCTCTCTATGGCTCTAGGCAATTTAAATTACTGTTATAAATAGATGACAACTATATATATATATATATATATATATATATATATATATATAAAACTCACCATGCTATTGCCAATAAATGGGTAACTATCATCACATAGGCTTTACAAAGAAACACATCGAATTGAAAGTTTTTATAGAAGCAAGGGCGTCTACCTAGGAATGCTTTGTTTTCCTTCAAGTTGCTTCTTTGTCTCTTCCCCATCTTTATTCTTTATTGTGTTCTCCTTTTAATCTCTCTTTTTTTTCCTTTTTTTGGTTTCTCATGATCCTCACCTTTCATAATCTCCCTTGAGATTAAAAGGGGTGCAATTTTGTTTAAAGATTTCCTCTTTTTGTTTTAAATTATTTAAATTTTGTTATTTTATTTTCTTTATTCTATTTTATTGATTGATTTTTTATTTATTTATTTTACTTTATCTTTATTTTTCAAATGATAAGATCTAATTAAAACTTTCTTTAAAATTTAAATCTTTTCTCTTTTCCATTTTGTTATTTTTATTGTCAAACATTTTATTTTATTTTTACTCAAATTTATAATAATTAATGTATTTACTAATTATCTTTCAAATTATTATAACAGTCTAATGATTAAATTATAGACTAATAATCTAAATTAGTTTAATCAAGAAAATCTCAAAACATTCATAGTCACACACAAGTCACACTAAATGAAATCCACAAAGCTATTAAAATATGCTGTCAAACCATAAGCAAACATCTATCTATTACAAGCAACATTAAAGACATTATGCTAACCATTAAAATTATGAATCTAACATGAATTATTTATGTGGTGTGTGCAGAATTCTTGCTAGTTCTTTGTCATCATCTAACGTTTCCATCTACATCACCATCTTTGATGATGCTCTCCCTATGGCACACTCTGAGGGATGGTTCTCTTGCGTCAACCTCATAATAAAATAAGTAGTTAGTCCATAACAGTCATGATACACATTCATCATAAAATATAGCTAAAATAATAAATTAATATGATCATAAAGTAAACATTTACTTACAGCTAACTCATAACAACGTGATCATGTAACCTAAATAATACCCCACTGCCCCATATCAACATATATCTCATAGCTTAGTTAAAAATAATCAAATCTAAAATTTTCAAATATAGATATCTATGGATAATTTAACAAGTTTGCCTGGTGAGTAATTGGGATGTAACAACTAACATATTCCCTTGACTATTAGGATCTTCGTTCCAAATCTCACTCTATGTTGTGCATTTGGTATAATTAAATTTTGGTTCATTCTTTATCAAATTTTCTAAAAAGGTGGGTAACTCTTAAAAAATCTAAGAAATTTATCACCTTAGGTGACCCATGTATGAAATGTTGATCACCATTGTAGCAATACCATGGGTACAAGGTTTCAACTAAAACATAGTTATGAATTAAAAATACTAAATAAGATCAATGCTCACATTCTCCAAAATATTTTAATGTTGGTATGCGTGAATAGGTGAATGACTAAACATAGTAAAATCTTTCACCTTGTTTTTATTAAGTTTTGCTAAAAATATATTTAAAACTTTTTACATTAGTACATAATCCTTCATTAAATAGAGATTATGAATATTAAGATACATTATCGTTAAGAGACCTAGGTCTTATTTGTCTCATCCTCAAATAGATCATGAACTCCTTCATTTGGCAGAATGGTAAAAAATTGACCGAGAAACATATGCAACTACTTAATTTTATCCACAAGATTAGTAGTAAGAGACACATTTGATCCTATTTTGTGAAGATTACAACACATAAAAAATATGAGCGTACATACACTAAAGCCCTGCTCATATGATTTTGTCATGCTCTCAGAATGTAACCTAATTGACCAATGACTTGGGCTTGAACCATAGGTCTTGAACTATCTTATTTTGTGACCACCATAGCTTATGAAACATTTTGGGCACCTTTAACACTATCTCACTCAACATGAGTTATTTTTTAGAGCTAAATGAGCACGAGTAATTCATTTGTATAAAGTCTGAACTAAAACACCACCAAACTTTAGTTAGAAAACCTTGAAAGTTATAACATTAGACATGGCTCACCCCTATCATTTTTCTATTATTTTACCACTAAGAATGCATTGGGTATCACGTACTATGTGACTTTGTGCAAATATGAAGGGGACTAAGTTACACAAAGTTTTATACTGAACATGTCCTCTTATAGAATATTTTTTCTTCCTCATTTTCCTTTCAAGGGTTACAGTCAACTGTGTTTTCCCCACATGGCCTTGACTATGTGTGTGCATCCTGATCATCTATGAGAGGTTAATCATATGAAAGGTAAATTGATCTAGGAGGATCTGAGTCACTATATCTTATTAAACATCACCATTGTTGCACATCTAGCCTTCCCCTAACGATAACAACTCAGGTAGTGGGTTTTGAACCCATTCAATAATTTGTTCCTTATAAATCAAAACCTATGTTACCACATGACTCCTATAGTGTCAATATTATAGCTCGTAGATAATTAGTAACAACAATCAATGACATCACTATACTCATTGATTATGAAGTGATTGTTACCAACTGTTATAATAATACAACTGATGCTTCATATTCTTGCATTGTATAATAATTTACATTTTCATTATTTGTAAAATAACATATTTATAATTGGAGAACCATAAAATAATAGTTAGAAAATTTATTTGACATAAAACAACCAATCTCTTAGATATTGTACATGAGTTAGCATATTAAAAATTTATAATTACAATTCTAAATTGGTTTTCATCTCTTTATTAATTAATTTATTTTTAAATCATTTCACATTCATGTTCTTTGTCATTATTAGTTAGTTTTTGAAAATAAACCTCTTAAACCAATTTAATTAGGTTGTCCACTGGGTCTCCTCCAGGGGCCCAAATAAGTGGTATCAGAGCAGACACATTTCATATCATTTACAAGTGGTAATGTGGTGTGTTTGAACTTCATCATTATTTGTATGCCCACTCACATGAGGTCTAATTATAGGAAGCTAAGGATCAAGACTCATGACCTTTCATCATACCTTCCTTCATGTCCTCAAATGGGAGAAAACTATTCAATGATGCCAACTTTAGAAATGTTTCCTAAAAATGATATAGGATAGATTATAGAGACAATGGGAAGAATTGGAAGAATGCCATGTATGTGAATGAGAAATTATCATTGATCACTTATTGCTACTTCTCAAGCATCAGACTCTTTCAACACCTCTCATTCTCATTGGCCATTTGGTGGTCAAACTCCATATAAGGTACAATTCAATATAGACATCTTTATGCTTGAAGGAAAGATAAATGTAGATACACTAGATAATTTTCTTAACCTTATCTATTGATAATATGTGGTTAACCAATTCTTTGATATAAAAAAATTACATTTTCTCTTTTGAAAGTTTCTTTATTTGTATATAAATGGTGGGATAACTATTGTAATTCACATGAGAATCATGAAGATGAACCCAATTTAGGCACATCCATAGACATATAAAATTGTATCTTAAAAGCACTCAAAGAAACATATTATCCTATTGGAAACTATAATGACCAACACATCGGGTTATCTCAATAGTGCAAAGACAAGGAGTAATTTGTGTAAAAAAACATAGATACCTTTCATGCTCTAGTGTCTAAACTTGAGACTCAAGATTTAAATCAAAATACTATTCTAAAATATAAGTTAGGATTGAGACCACTCACTAATCAGATTTTGATTTCCTACAGATCTCTTCAATTGGAGAAGCCTAAATTTTTTATTGAAAGTTGAAGCCAAGGCCAAGATTCAGACTAAGATAGAGGTTTCTCAATCACAAACCAAGCAAAAATGTAGATATTTTAAGCATAATTCCAAACCTTTCCATAAAAGAATTAATAACCATCAAATGATCAGATTAAATAATACATACTATCAAGTGGTGCTCAATTCAAAACTCTAGTAATCATTTTAATGAAGAATGCCACACTAGGAAGACTCTACTTTCATAACTTGATGCATCTAATACAAACACAACATCATCAAAGAAAGACAAATAGATCATGAATTGTGAGCCTAGTGCCATAGTGAGTACCAAAACTATCTCTATTACCCTTATAGAAACATAAGAAGTATAAATATTGTTCCATTCTTAAAGGTGGATCAATGCCCAATATGTACACTTCATTATTGACAATGAAAGTTAGAAGAACCTAATTTATCTTAAAGTAATTATATATTGAACATACCATTGATGCCTCACCCAAAACCATACTTTATTGGATGGTTTAGTGTAGGATCTAAGAAACCATTCACTCAACAATGTCAAATAGTGTACAACATCAAACCTTTCTAATATAGATTCCTTTGCGACATCATTCCATTACAGGTATGTGATGTTCTACTTGGTAAACCATATTTGTACCATTGACATATAGTCTATGAATAAAATCATATATATGTTATCATAAATATTATTCTAAAGCTATCACATATTCGTGCCAAACAGTGTAACTAGTCACATATAGTAAAATATTTATGATTTTGATAGTAAGATATGAATGCAAGAAAGTCCTAGTGGCACCAATTTCTACTATAATTCCTCCAATAGTAATAATGGAAGCATTAGAGTTGAAACTGTTGATGGAAGAATACAAGGATATATTTTAGCTACCAAAATAAGTGGCTACACATTGTTTTATGAAGCACACTATTGATTTTTATCCTTGGACTACCTCTACGTAATGTTTATTTATAACATAGATCCTTTGTGAAGAATGAATAAATTAATCTATAGATCCATGAACTTGTGGATAAAGGACATATCAAGCCCATCTCATCACCTTACGATGGCCTAATTATGCTTGCACTAAAGAAAGATGAAAAATAGAGGTTGTGCATCAACTACCAAGATCTCAACAAGATCACAATGAAGAACTACTATCCTATTCCAAGGACTAAGGGCTTGTTGTCCATCTTCGTGGTGCCATTAATTATTTAAAATTGATATTAAGTCTAGTTATCATTAGTTTCCTATGAAACTCATAGATGTATGGAACATAACCTTAAAGGCCAAAGAAGGTTTGTGTGAATGGTTAGTCATACCCTTTGGTTTGACCAATATACTAAATACATTCATGTAGATGATGAATGATATTAAAAGATTATTCACTACTTAATTTGTTGTAGTTTACTAAGATGACATTTGATATTCAACAAAACATGGGGTAAACATTTAAACCGTATATAAAAACTATTTAACACTTTGCAAAAACACAATCTATACACAAACATATAGAAATTTTCATTTTCCATGCCATAGGTACAATATCTTGGATGCATATTATATGAAAAAGGAGTTCATGTGGACCTAGCTAGGATTTGAGTCATCTGAGAATGATGACAACCAAATAATCTCAGAGAACTTCTCAACTTCTTGGGATTATAAAATTTATATAGGACATTTGTGCTTTTTTCTTTCATGTGATTTGGCCTCTAAACCAAGTTACCAAAGATGGAGCTAAATAAAATTTCATTTGGGATGCTACATAATAGACACCATTGTAAGAATTAAAATGTAAACTCTATTCTGCACTAGTACTTGATTTACCATACCTTCAACAACCATTTGAACTTGAGACAAATGCCTCTTATTTCACACTTGGAGTAATCCTCATTTAACATAGTCATTTGGTTTCTTGTCAAAACAAAAATTTCACTGCACTAATAATGAAGTAACCAACATATGTTTGTGAGATTTATGCTATCATTTAGACATGTAAGCATTAAAAGTGTTATATATTATGAAACGATATGGTGATCCCCATAGATCACAAGCCACTTAAGTTATTGTAGACTTATAGAAAATTATAGCAAGAGTGGCATAAAAATGGTCTTCTTATCTTCAACAATTCCATTTAAACATCAAGTATAATAAGTAAAGCATCAATCCAGTCATAGATTGTTTGAGTCATCTACTAATTTCAGCTTTCCTTTATGTACTTGATGCATGTGGTCATGAATTTAACACATGGTCAAAAGTTTATCCATCTGACATGGATTTCACATATATCTATCAAAATTTTCTCTATGGTGAATTAGTTCTAAATTTCTACTTACAGAATGACTTCTATATCATCTTGGGGACTTGTGTGTTCCACATGAGGTAGAGAGAAAAAATAATATGGAAGCATAAATTTAGAAAGGTTTTAGGACATTTTGGAGTTGAAAATATTCTTTTGGTGTTGCTGAATTATTTTTTCTAACCACATCTTGGATCTAATGCATCCAAATAGATCAAGTCTTGTACTACATGTGCAATTGCCAAACCAATTAATAAGAAGAAAGGTTTGTATACACGTATGATGGTTGTATTAATATCATGGGAATCTGGGTCCATATAATTTATCTCAAGATAACATACTACCAAGCATGTTAATAATTATATTTATGTAGTAGTTGATAAATTCTCAAAAATGGAAATTACCATACCCTATAAGAAATCAATATAAACTCTAGAAACAATTCAATTTTACTTTTAATATGTTTTAATACACTTTGGAATTCTATAAAATATATTTTATAATAGAGATATAAGGTTTTTGATCCATTTATGGAAAGCACTTTGGTTATGATAGACACAAAGTTGAACAAATCCACCACCTTTCATCCAAAGACTGATGGATAGATGAAAGTAGTAAATAGGATGATAGTGCACCTTATGAGAGTATAAAACCCTAAGAAAAAAATTCACTTGGGATGAAATAGTTCCTTTCAATCAACACATCTACAACATAGCTTTGTACAACTCTACAACACATAACCATTTTTAGGTTTGTTTGGGTTTCCAACCTTTAGCACCCATTGACATAGATTGCCTTATTACACCATCAACACTAACAAATCCTATAGCACAAAAGGAAGTTGATTTTTTTTAAAAATTCACTGATCACATTTAACACAAAAAAACAAGTGAAAACCATTCTATAATTAGCAAATTCAAAATACAAGTAGTGTCATGACAAGCATTGGACACCACACACCTTAAAATTTTGTGATCAAGTTTGGCTACACCTAAAAAAGGAAAGACTAACATGACCTTACCATAAAATTTTTCCAGTTTGGTACGGGTCCTACATTATCACCAAACAAGTAGGAGATAAGAATTTTGAGCTTCCAAATGATCTTGGATCACATTTAGTCTTCAACATAGAATTATTGTGCCACTACTTTCTAACCCTATTGGATACTTTAGATACTATAGAGATTATTCAATAGACAGATATCAATCCAAACTATATTTTTATAGTGGAATCAAAACATGTCATTAATACTTAGTTCAAATAGATACATCAGTAAGAGATTCCTCTCTTTTAGATCCTCAAAGTAGGTTAAGTGCCTTCCCATGGAAAATGATTTACAAAAGTGGAAATTATCAATTTGTTTTCAGATATTCTTCCATAATTTCATGCAATTAGAACCATTTATTTTCAAAGATAAATTGATCTATGAGGAACTGAGTCACTATATCTTTCTGAACATCAATGTTATTGTACATCTAGTCTTGTGTTAATGAAAACATCTTTCTCAGTGGTTATAAACCCATGCACCAATTTTTTCCTTGAATTACAAACCTACCTTACTTCACAAATCATTTTGTGTCAGTAACATAACTCATAGCTCATAAGTAATGGTAGTTAGTGATGTCACCATACTCATCAATTATGAAGTGGTTGTTACCAACTGTTATAACGGTGTAACTGACACTTCATATTTTTGCATTGTATAATAATGTTTGCTTCCATTATTTTTAGGTTAGTAGCTTTATAGTTGAAAATCATAGAAGAATATAGTTAGGAATTTTATTTGACACAAAAATCTGATCTCTTAGGTATTGTATGGGGCTTAGCATAATAAAACTTTGCTATTAAAATTTTACAGTTGTTTCCATATCTTTCTTGATTTCCTAGTTCTTTAACACATTACACTTTCATGTTATTTATCATTCTTAATTCACTTCCACCATAACATCTTCAACCCATTTAATCAGGTTGTTTACTGGGTTTCCTCTTACACCCTAAATGATAAATTATATGCATAGGTGACAACATCCTTCCAAATGAATCACATCACTCAAGATGCAAACTAATTGGGTTCTCTATTCCTCTAAAAACATTTTATTTTCAAAATAGATATTATTTTTAATAATATAATATAAGTTCTCTTAATATTATGTTATAGATTAGAAATAGGTTAAAAACATAGACTAGGTTCTAAACCTTTATCGACCATTATGATAATGTTCCTTTTATAGTCAGTAGGGTTCCTTTTGATTCTATGTAAAATGTCTTCAATAGTTTGAGGTGGGGGCATGACAACTATTGGTCTCATCAAGTGACTCACTCTCAGAAAGTGATTATTTCACTAAGCACTCTGATATATGCACAAAGAGATAACACTCAATGGGATGGAGTCCCCTCATTTTTTGAATTTATTGGTAATCCATGGGCTGAAAAATTCCATACAATCATAGCATCTGAAAGCATGAAAACTATTTCCACTATGCATATTCAACTTGATAATTAATTCAAAATGTTAGTGTGCTTGAAATATCATGTTAAAATATGAAGTTCCTATTTAAAAAAGGCGAGACAGATCATTTGAAAAAAACAAAAACAAAGAGAATAAAAGGAAGATTAAAAATTAAGTATGTGCTTAAATGAGTGAGACAGATTGATGTTGAATCCTAGAAGATATGTTTGATAGCAATACAAACCATTAAGCTACATGCCTATCTAGTACACAAGCCAAATTAACTTAACATGCATAATTATAAGGAAAGTAAACATAGATAATAATTCATTCATAATTCCTATTTTAAATGAGCATGTAAGTGACTTGTAATTCTTGAGCACATTGGTCCCAAGATAGCTTCAGGAAAAGCAAAACAAGAACTAATAACTTATCCAAATTAGAAATTAACACACTCATATTATATTCTCATTTATAAATCAGACAAGTCCACTAACTTATAACAAAATATAGTCTCTCTCTCAATTAAACATGGAGGAAATATCAAGAAAGAAACATAGATAAAATTTCAAGTGCAATCTTGGCAAAATTTTGATAGAGTTTTAATGCAGAATGTATCGACCCTAATTACAAGCAAATAATTGCTCTTAAATAGATGAAGTATAGCCCCTAGGCATTAACTTCATACATGTTAGGTAATTGGTAGGAAATATAAAAATTTATATTTCAATGAACTCCAACTTGTTGAGAATTTGATATGATCTTGTGGTCATGACTGCAGAGCCTTCTAACCTAAAATTCCATTCCCTTCTTAAAGCTATGGATTTTTGTAGCTCTATCAAGTTTGCCACTTAACCATTACTTATACATTCCTTTGGCATAAATGTGAGAGATTAAACGTGTGCCAAGTGTAAAACTCAAGCCCCTAGGTGAATTTACATTTAAATATGTAGGTTATGTTTATCTTGATTTAACCAAAACTCATCAGTCCACCAAATTTGAAACATAGTTAATCACAAAAATTGATAATTGGCCTTTTTACAACCATTTCTTACCCACTGGATTGTTTCTATAATTAATTCCATTTCCACATTATATTTCATAGTTAAATATAGCCATATGCCCTCCTAATAGATAGATGACTGCAACACTGATGCTCACTTGAACCTGACGGTATGGAAGCCAACTAGACCGTTCTTAGTCCTTTGGGATATGATTACCCATTGACATCCACTTGTTAGCCTTATAGGATCCCTTCACAATCCATCATGCCCTAATTTTGTGTTTCATAGGCTCCATTAATCTATTTGGGATTTGAATTATCCTTTATGCTCTCGTATTCTCCACTTTGGAGTCTACAAACCCTATGCATTCCACTCAACACCCTATGTAGAGTCCTTTTATACTTCCAGGATCCTCTATGTATTATACTACAGACTCTTGTGGGCTCTATATCATGTCACATGTCCTTACTTGATTTACTCTAGACTCCTTACTATGCTCTAGGCCCCACTTATACACTATGTTGGTTTATATTCCCACATGGACTCCTTGGGATTTGTGATGTTACCATCTAGCTGTAAGGTGGATTTCATCCCTTAAGACCCCACCCTATATTCCTCAAGCCCATTTCACTTTGTGGTCTACTAAGTTACACATTGGCTAACCAACTATGTATGGTTTGAGCCCCTTTAAGAAATCCCATGAGTAAAATAATGATTGCATGTCCCTTTTCATGTGTCCCTACACTTGATGCTTTTGATGTTTAGACAAGCTGTAAAATTTAAAACATTGATATGGTGATGTCATGTTGGCCATGTGGTAGTCCCTTATTATCTTGGGGTTTAAGCTTGATGTCTGAGTGATGAGCATATGACCATCAAATTTATTTTAGGGGCTCAGGCAAGGCTATGGTGTGCCACATGGTGGCTTATTATTGATTTTATATGCAATCAAAAATGCATCATGTCTATAAATCAATCTTGAATCATAGAAGATAGAGTATACCTACACTTCTGATTAGGAATATATATTTTAAGTGGGATCATACAAAATATGGGGATCCGTTAGACCCAATTAGGGGATCACTTATCACAATACACTATGCTAAGAAGGGATCCAAAGCCTACAGTCTAACACAATCATGCAATAACCTGAAAAGAGTATGAGGTTTTGATATTTCATTTTATTCTAATAATAAGAAAGTAAATATAATCTGGTGCACACCAAATATTGTGAGACAAAGTGGGGTTAGAAGCAAAACAAACTAAAGTAAACATGCATAAAAGACATATACTCATGTCAATGCATGCAGAATCTTAATGCATGGAAGAGAAGCACAACTGCATTATCTATCTACTCTTACAAATGAGAAATAAAGTGAGGAATACTTACCTTGAAGATGAACTATTTGAGCCTTAATCTCTCCCTTGGGCAAGGTGATTTGTAAGAGATTATTGTGGTATGCAAGGATAATAAATGCAAATTAGCTCTAGGATACATAACCTATCTATGCATCTAAAAGACTTCTCCACAAGACAAGATCCATATCTCCAAAGAAAGTATGAAACCGTCCTTGATTATAATGGTCAATAAGTAGATATGTGTTTGCACATATTCTTCTTCACTTATCTATTCTCAAATGGTTGGAAATGAACTTGTATATATAGGCAGATCTTACCCTAAATCCTTCCAAATATGTTGACTGTATGGGGTTGACCCAGTCACCCCTGTATGTTTTTAGGTAATAATTCACTAGGTCTTGAGCTAGGTTGACCAAAAGGATAACATAACTCTCAAGTGAAAATATCCAAAAATAGTATAGGGTCAACCTAGTAAACCTTGTATAGTAATCAAAGGCTAAAAACTATACAGGGTTGACCCAGTTGACCTAGTACAACCGACTAATAAAAAAGATATAATGCAAGGAAAAGGAGGATAAAGATGTGATAAATGATTGGAATGGGTATAACATAGAATAATAATCTTAGGGTAAATGTTTTTAGGAGACAAGTGTGTAGATGGGAAGTGAAAAAAGGGATAATAATCTTACAAAGCATCAATGGTCTACCCACACATTTCTTGATACACCCCTTAAGGCATGCACTCAGACAGATTAGGACTCAATGGGTTCCGGTAAGATACAAAGTGTTAATAATCAATAAAAGTTTGAAAATATTATACATATTCCTAACTTAAATCTCATCATGTGTCATGTGAGTGCAACACAAGATGGTGCTTTGGGAAATAGAAAATGATAACACATAACATTGATGCTAAGTAAGGTGGAATAAGCAACAAATAAGATAAATGAAAGGACAAAATTAAAAAAAAAAACATACCTTTACTTACCTTAGTGATGTAGATAAAGAAGTAAACTGTAAGATAAATGAAGGCATCCAATGTGAAGAATGCTAGGCAAACTTGTAGAGGTTAGTGCAAAAACAATATAGCCAAAAATTGAAATTTTTGGAAGATAGGCATATAGTGATTAGTAGAGATAGATATTTTAGACAAATTGGAAAATTAGGAGTGGTAAGTCAAGGTTTATAATATTGAAGGCAAATTAAGGATAAAAGGATGGCAAATGAATGACAAAATGACTGGAAAATAAATGACAAAAAGATGGCAAATGAATGACAAATAATCGGCAAATGAATAAATCACATGGGAAAACATGTAAAACATAAATGGAAAAAAGGAATGTAGAATATATTAAATCATGTTTGGAAGCATGTAAAACATGAATGACAAATGAAATATCCATGTAAGAAAACTTTAACAAAGATAAGTAAGAAAGTAAAAAGTAAGTGCATGTAAGATAGGCAAAAAGAAAAACATGAAAGACTAAAAAGCAAATGTAATTGAAGATGTGAGACAAAAATGAATAAGGCATATATAAATAGAAACATGTAATAATAGAAAATGTCATATGTAAGATAAGTGAAGTCCACAAAAAATAAGAATATGATGGATAAATGAAAAAAACACTAAAGGATGAAAACTCAAACTTAGTGCTTGTTTTAAGATACAATGTAAGAAAACACAACCACCTAATGTTATGACTAGGATGATAATGAGATGGTGTGGTAAATAAATGGTGTAAGGGTGTAATCCATATTTTTTCAAACATGTTGTTTTACTCTATGGATAGATAAAACTGAAACAAAGTAGTGCTAACACGTTTTTAAGAGATGAAGAAGGAAGTATAGAAGAGGGAAAATAGATTTAGAATCATAATTTGCCTATCAAGGGGGGAAATGAAATGGGTGGAGGGGAGAATGAAGGAAAAAATAAGGTAGAGGAAATCTTTATCAAAGTCAAGACACTAAAATTAGGTTTGTCAAAATAAGAGGACTTTCAACCTTAAGGACTCTGAAGAACTTCTATTAGCTACACAAGTCTTGGGTCAATGAATGAAGTATTTAGATCATCCCATGAAGGCTATATGCAGACCTACCTTCCCACAACATGTTCCCTGTTCCTCAGGACCCCTTACAGAACCATTGGTCTCCTAGAAAAATTAGGTACTTCCATGAGAAATTAGGTAGTACCATAGAGTTTTTTGAATTTTCCTATTCCAATCTACTGGCCTTTTGCACCCCAATGGACCTCGAAGTTATGTGAGGCCAACTATGGAGTTAAAATTTTTATTATAGATAGGATATGTGCTTGTAATCATGTCCTTTGGTGTGATTTTGACTTTTGAGATTTGTATGTTGCCTTCTGTATATCATTGCCTTTTATTTCAAATGATTTGCCTTTTAACTTTCTTGATGGCTTTTTCTATTCCTCCTCCATATGGATTTGGAAAACCAAACATGGGTGCTAAATATGACTTTCATTTGAATACTTGGGACTTGGTTTATAAGGGAGATAACTTCAAAGAGCATGGGGTATAAGAGTCTCATAAATATAGGTAAAATAAAAGTGCTATCTTGACTTCGACCTTATTTTATCCAATGTGGAGTGAAAGGAAAGGAAATCAAGAGGAATGACACATGAAACAATTTTATTTACTTTAAATCACAAAGAATGTGACAAAGGGTAAAAAGGGATACAATGAAAATAAAGATGTGATTCCTTATCATAAGAATGAGGAAAATGGAGGAAAACATGCTAACATAGATTATTATGAAAATTCCATCTACTGGAAGAAGCAAAAGATAAAGTTGAGAACAAGGATAAAAAATATTTTCTTATAAAAGGAATGATAAGATGGTAATTTTATGATGAGGTCCAAGTCTTATCCATGGTCTTACACTGTAACTCATAAAATAAAAACCCATGAGGGTACCAAAAAGTATGTGAAAAATAAATGAGTAAAAGAAAAAAGGTGTTATTTTTTGAGGAGGGCCAGGTCCTATCCATGATCTTATACTACAACTCACAAAAGAGCAACCCACGACGATAAATGCTAAATAAGGGAAAAAATAATCATAAAGCTAATAAGGCAAAAAATAGCATAAAAAGACAAAAATAAAAGAAATATATAAGGACAAAAATGAAATCAAATGCCAAATGTGATGTAGAATAAAACCAAATAACGTAAAAGAAAATAATGATGATAGTAAAATGAAAGTAAAACAGGTAAGTGCACCAAAAAATAAACATGAGACAAAAAGAACAAGTAAGATCTATGGTAACATTTATCTCAAATATGAGCATGTGAAATATGAGTTTATAAGTCTCAGAAGGTTTTTTGAAGTTCAATTTGGTTGTTATTGAGCATTATAGAATAAGAGTGGGCATCATAATATGTCCAAATGGGTAAGTGGATGTAGGGATGGGCATCAAAAGATGCCCCAAAGTCTGAAGGGACATATGGATGGGCATCATAAGATGCCCAAACATGTGAGTTGGAGTGAGGTAATATGGAATCATTAGAATGATTTGCATTGGGTTGGTAGGTGCATTTAGAGATATGTAATTTTTTTGGTTTGTTAGATTTCAAGGATGTTGAATGTGACATATGATTTTTAGGAGAAGTATGAGGAAGTAAAGGAGGTAAAGGAGGATCATCAATGATATGTTTTGGAGTAGGCATTTAAACTAGGTACTCTTTTGGTTCATACGACATAAGAGGTTGAGGTTCAATGGATGCAATAATATGTATAAAGTTGTTCATATTAGCTATCCTTTTATTATTGGTGTAAGAAAAAGGATCAACTGTGGTTTGAAAAAAAATAGCAAATGAGGTGTAGGTATGGGATAATTGTTGTTGATTATTAGGTAGTTGATTTTGATGTGATTGTGGTTCTTGAGATTAAATTTGAGAATCTTGAAGATAGGATTCATAACATTATTTTGTGAGAGTATCAAGATTGAAATGTGGACCAAGCAAGGAAAAAAGAATAAATTGGTGAAGATCATGACAAGACTCATGAGAATAAACTATAGTATCATGCCACCAATAAAATTATTCAGGATTGTACCATTTTGGAGGAGGTTTGGAAAGATCAAAGCTTATGGGTTTAGAGGGTGAAATTTATTCTTAAGTTATTTTAGACTAAAGGGAGGGTGGGTTGGGTTAAAATTGGTTAAATTGGATGCTCCATTTTGAGGTTGGGAAGGCTTGAATGAATTAATGTTATGAGAAAATGATTTAAAAGGCTCTTTAGTAGTTGTTGGAGGTGGTTCAAATTTGAGTCATAAGAAAGTCTTGCCTTTTTTCTTGGTCTAAGTCTTATTCTATAGTTTTAGGGGAAAAGATTCAAACTTTGTATTGAAGGGGAGGTTTAAGAGTAGTAACAAATAGTTTTAAAAGAGTATCAACATTCATGTTAAGGTCCACTTTATGAGCGAGTGACTTCCATCATTTTATGAAAGTATGAGCATATTCATTAGGAAGTTACTTGGCATTGGTGAAATGGCTAAGGTAATTTTTAGGAAGGTCATCATGTTAGAATTTCTTCGCTAGAGCATTGATTAAATCCTCTAGTTGTGAGATGGAATGTCTAGGAATTTGGTTGTACCATTCAAGTGCATCACCAATAAAGGTTTTGGCTAAAAGCTTTGTGGTAGAAAAGTTATTAGTTTGGACCCATTCCTTATAGAGATTACCAAAAGACTTAAGAAATATAGTAGGGTTATTAGTCCCATTATATGTGATAGTTGGAGAAATGTTTCCAATATCTATGGATGCAATGAATGGGGTTAAATGTTCATTTTGAAGATGTTGAAGTATTTTGTTATTCATTGGAGGTTTAGGGATGATATTACCATTGGCATATCTAAGAGGAGGAGGCACAAAATTTTGATTTAGTTGAGACATGATGACTTGAGGTGGTTGACTAGTCATGTGTAGTAAATTTTGTTTCATATTCATCATTTGAGAGGTGTTAGTTATTTGCATGATGTTCATTTGTTGAAATATTTGAACAAGAATTTGAGTTGTATCAATTTACATATTTGAAGGTGGAGTAGTAGTGTTGTTAGGAAGAGGATTGTTAGTGTTGGTGGAAAGAGGATTATTTATAGGTGGAGGATTCCAACATTAGTGTTAGTTGTCTTAAGTGTGGTAGAAGAATAAGAAATATTGGTAAAGCCACCATTATTACTAGGAGTGTAAATTATATTATCATCAAGGTTTTTAAATAATTGGGAACCATCTAGATTATCAATTTGAGTGGTTTAAACCATGTTAATCTGGGAAGTGATAATGTTAGGTGCTCTTGTTATGGGTGTAACAAGAGGATTGTGAACATTGGTTGTAAGAGATGGAACACAATTTGAGGTTCCAAAATTTGATGTATATGGGTTGATGAGTTTACAAATTCTAGGTTTAGAAGGTGTAAAACTAGTATAAAGTATATGATTGTCATGGTTTGGGATTTGTCTAATAGGATTCTCTAGATCGACTATACAGTATGGGATAGATAGATATTGAGAATATTTAGAACCATGTGATGAAGAGATGCACCATAAAGAGTTATCATCTATGGTGGAGAGATGGGGTAGGAGAGAGAAACCCATGCATATTCAGAATGGGTTGAGACTATCTAGAAAGAATTTGAGAAGAGGATTCATGATTCTAAGGAGTGGATATCAAAAGGCTAGGAGGAAAAATAGAGATAAAATTGGCCAATGAGGGAAATAAAAAATATTAGAGGCTAAAAACTATATAGGGTCGATAATGTCGACCTAGTAGGTTGAAAAAAATGTACAAGGTTGGTAGTGTTGACCTAGTAGGTTGGAAAAATGTCCAAGGTTGATAGTGTCGATCTAGTATAAGAAATAGGAAAAAAATTGCAATTAATTTTGAAAGTAAGAAATGAAAGGAAACACATAAGAGTGTAAGGAAAGAGATAGAGATATATAAAGGAACCTTGGTGGATCAAATATGCAGAAATGGAAGATTGATATTCAAAAACCTTGAGAAATTCTTTCAAATTTTGCTAACTAGGTTGACTTGGTCGATCAAGATTTGCAAGAGCATGTTATTGAGTGCATGAAATGTATTAGGTTGACTGGGTCAACCTAGTAGTCTATATCGAGTGTCTAAAAACCTAATAAACTATACTAAGTCAACTAAGTCAATCCATTAGCTGTACCTAAAAACTTGTGCATAAAAAATAGAATTGGGTTGATGTAGTTGACCCAGTATGATAAATATATGATAAAAAATAATTATAAAAAATGAAATAAGTAAAAAAATCCTACAAGGGTTAGTTCACATTGGGCTCACCAAAATGTATGCAATAAAAAATGCATCATGTCTATAAATCAATTCTAGCTTAAAGAAGATAGAGCATACCTACACTTCCAATTGGGAATATATTTATTAAATGAAAATATGAGAAATATGGGGATCTACTATACTTGATTAAGGATCACTTATCACAATAAAATATGCTAGGAAGGGTGTCAAAGCCTACAGTCTAACACAATCATGAAATAACCTTAAAGAGTCCTAGGTTTTGATATTTCACTTTATTCTATTAACAAGAGAGTAAATTTAATCTAGTGAAAACTAAATCTTATGGCACAAAGTTGGGGTTAGAAAAAAAAAAATTAAAATAAGGATGCATAGAAGACATATACTCATGTCAATGTATAAAAAATCCTAATGCATGGAAGAGAAGTACAATTGCATTATTTATCTACTCTTATAACAGAAAAATAAAGTTATGAATACTTACCTTGAAGATGAACTCATCGAGCCTCAATCTCTCCCTTGGCCAAGGTGCTTCACAAGAGATTATTGTGGTATGTAAGGATAACAAAGATAAATTATCTCTAGGCTACACAAACTATCTATTCATTTAAAAGACTTTTCCACAAGATAAAATATGTATCTCCAAAGAAAGTATGGAACCCTAAGCTTTATTACTCAAGTATATTGGTCAATAAGTAGATGTGTATTCACACATATTATTATTCAATTCTCTATTCTAAAATGGTTGAAAATGAACTTTTATATATAGGTAGATCTTACCCTAAATCTTTCCAAATATGTCAGTTATATGGGGTCAACCCAATCGACCTTGTATGTTTTCAAATAATAATTCATTATGTCCCTAGCTAGGTTAGCCAAAGGGATAACATAACTGTCAAGTGAAAATATCCCAAAATATTATAGGGTTGACCAATAATCCCTATACAATAATTAGAGGCTAAAAACTATACAGGGCTGACCTAGTTAACCTAGTACACTTGACTGATCAAAAGGAGATAATGCAAGGAAAAG
This sequence comes from Torreya grandis, assembly GCA_037957365.1. Taxonomy (NCBI): domain Eukaryota; kingdom Viridiplantae; phylum Streptophyta; class Pinopsida; order Cupressales; family Taxaceae; genus Torreya; species Torreya grandis. Next base: position 167,818 of record JARHVA010000726.1, on the reverse strand, counting down.
GAGGATAAAGACATGATAAATGATTGGAATGGGTATAATAGAGAAGAATAAGATTAGGGTAAATGGTTTTAGGATAAAAATATGTAGATGACAAGTGAAAAAAGGGATAATAATCTTATAAAACTCTAATGGTCTACCCATCCCTTTCCTGATGCACCCCTTAAGGTGTGCACCTAGAGAGATTGAGACTCAATGGGTTATTGAAAGATACAAAATATCAGTAATTGATAAAAGTTTGAAAATATTATGTGTATATAGATTATGTACACTAAAAGGTATACCACTAAGAGTCTGAGCCCATGCTGATATGAGGATGTGTGGCATGTTTTGATTCATTTTGGGGCCTAATAGGGTCTGACATCAAGATGTTAGGAGTCAAGACCGACAGGGTTCTATGTGGAACTTTATGATTTAATTCATATTTTATGGCATGCCACACATCACCTTTAGACTACCCTTGAGAACTAACAGGATGACATCCCATGACTTAAAATATCCATGTGAAAACCTCCCATTGGATCCAAAAACTAACAAATTGACAAGTTTGGGAACCCCTAGGACTATTTGGACTGACAACTTCCATGTGTCCTTTATTTATTGGATACAAGCACTACACTAACTAAAACCTTAAGAAATTATCAAAACATCACCAGGAGGCCATCAAATTTAATTCAGTATTGCCTCAAACCATCATCAAGAATAACTAGAAATAAACTTAGTATGAAGTGCCTCTTCATTTCACATTAGTCTATCAAGGATTTAGGGGTGCTAGGAATTTATAGAAGAGGCCAAGAAAAACTTAGAGAGACTTCATAAAGTGCTAGGAATTCACCAGGAAACACTAGGGAACATGATTTTCTTTTGTGAAAGGTTGGGAAGGCCAAAATTGTTCAAGTATAAAAACTCCCTTGGGATTGATTTTGACACTTAGTTGATTTCTTAATGGTTTGATCTAGGACTCTCTATGAACTCCTCCTTATTGTTCAATCCACTTCACACTCCTTTGTGAGTTCTCCTCATTGCACTGTCTATGTGAAATTGAGTCTCTATGCATCCCACTATGACTTGGGCTTTGTGAACATAGATTATAGCTCAAACAAATTGAAACAAGGTTAACACATTAGTATAAAAATGATATGATAAAAATATAGATGAGGATAGATTACTTCGTAATAGCCCAAGAAACTTAAATACCCCATCAAATAACACTATTAGCCAACAAACAAATGATTAATTCTATTAACAAATTGAAATAAACTAGGGTCTAAGCTCTCCTATGATAGACCATGAATGATAGAAAGCTCCAAAATTGATAGACAACCCAATCTAGAGAAAATACAAATATAATTATCATGAAGATGTTAAGATCAATGATAATATGAATCAACACTCAAGAACAAGGAATACATCAATCCCATGGCCTTATGTGAGAACCAGAGATAAAACACAATGAACACTTATGAGAAATCCATATTAACACAAGTAAATTAGCAACAAGATCATTCAAATGAGGAATAATAGTGAAAATGAGTAGTCATGCTGAAATAAGAGGGTCCCCATAAAATATTAAGAATGGCGCGTGTTGGATTCAAAAAAATGGCAACTTCTGTAGAGAGAGTGTTAATAATAACAACATAGAAGGTGAATCTTTAGACTTAAAAATAGAGGCATAAACTAGACATAACCCTTAGTAAAATATTGAAACATGAAAGTATTAAACCTCACCTCGGTATGTAGCTTACTAAGTTAAGTTTCTATTAAAATTGCTAGTGTGTGCAAAGTGAGTTATTTTGTTGTATCTCATTTGAGTGTAAGTGGAATCCATCACACCTACTTGAGGATTCAAATTATTTGAGAGGGGCAATGAGGATAAGTGGATTGGGGGGCGGGGAGGGATGGAAGTGGCATGATCATTGTGTATACAAAGGAAAATGTAGATAATCTACAAATGAATCCTAACTCAACGAAAACAAACCATACTTACACTTCCACTTGTTGATATATTTAAACATTAGGGGTCATGACCAAGATGGATCCACTAGACCTAACCAAGGGGTCCCTTACCATAATAATATTACTAGAGAGGGTTATAAAGCCTATAGTCAAGCATCACCATGCAATAACCCTAGCCAGGCCCTATGGTTTCTATATTCACAAAGTAAATGCAAAGTAAAGTAAAATCTAACCTAATGTGCACTAAAGCTTGTGGCATAACACATGGGTAATAAACATAAATGTAAACATGCATAAAATAATTATAATTAAGCTATGTATATATATTTTATGCAAAGGGAAATGCAACTGATCTATACATCAATCCTAGCTCGAAGAAGATAAATCCTACTTACACTTCCGATTGTCGATACATTAGATATTTGGGGTTATGGCCAAGATGGATCCATTAGACCTAGTCAAGTGATCTATTATCATAATAATATCACTAGGGAGGGTTATAAAGCCTCTAGTTAAAGAAAACTATACAATAACCATAACTAGGTCCTATGTTTTCATATTCACTAAACTAATAACATTTAACGTAATGTCTAATCTAGTGCTCACCAAAGCTTGTGACACAAAGTGGGGGTAATAAAAAAGAAAAATTATATATGTATAGAAGACATTTAATCATGTCAATGTATACATAATCCTAATGTATGGGAGATAAGTACAAATGCATATCTATCTACTCTTACAAAGGAGGAAGAAAGATAGGAATACTTACCTTTGAAGACTAACCCATTGAGCCTCAGTCTCTCCCTTGGCCAAGGTGATTCACAAGAAGTTAGTGTGGTATGTAAGGATGATAAGGATAAATCAAATCTAGTTTACTAAACCTATCAATGCATCCAAAATAGTTCTCCATAAAACAAGATCTATATCTCCAAAGAAAATATGAAACCCTAAGCTATTCTCCTCAATTAGAATGGTGGATAAATAGATTCAAAATATATATCTCTTCTTCTCATATCTTTCAAATGATGAAATGGATGTGTTTATATAGATATGTCTAACCCTAGTCCTTTATAAAAGTTTAGTTGATAGAGTTGACCCAATCGACTCTATATCATTATTTATAAAAATAAATTAGGTCCTGGTCTATGTCAACCAAGGGATGACCTAGACCCTAAATGAGTTTTTTCAATTAGAGCATAGGGTTGATGGGTTTGATAGTGTATCATAAACCGCTAAAAAGGATTTTAGGTTAGGGAAGGGATAATGAAGGCAAAAAATGACTAGAGGAGGGTGAAAAAGAGGAGGTAAAGCTTAGGGAAATGATTTTAGGATATGGTTATGTAGATAATAAGTGGTAGTATAGGGAAAACAATCATGCCAAACACTAATGGTCTAGCCACCCCTTTCTCAGTGCACCCCTTAAGACTTACACTCAGAGATATTGAAACTCGATGGGGTCTTACAAGAGAAAAAACATCAATAATTGATAAAGTTTGAAAATATTATGTATATACATATGCCTCACTTGAAGCTCATCACGTGTCATGTAGGTGCAACATGGGATGGTGATTTGAGAAAAGAACATATCAACACATAATGTTGAAGTTGAATAAATTACAATAGAGAGAAAATAAGATAAATGAAAGGATAAAATTGAAAAAATAGATACCTTTACTTACTTTAGTGCTGTAGATAAAGAAGGAGATGCAAAATATGAAGGTGTCCAATGTAGGGAGCATTTGGTGAACTTGTATAAATTAGCGAAAAGAGTGAAAAATCCATTTTTTTACAACATAGACATATAATAGGTGAAAATATTCTCTACAATGTTAGGATTCCAGAATATTTTATGGTTTGTAAAAGGAACTATTATAAACAAAGATATGATCAAAATATAGAATTTGACGGTAAATATTTGAGAGGTAAATAATATTGAATAGTAAATATAAATAGGGTGAAAATAATTCATTTGTTGTTGTTACTATTTTGAGAAAATAGAGCTCTGAGAGACCTAGTTGGAAACTAGAGAGCCATCATGGTGAGGAGATGACAACTGAGATGGGGAGGACACATAGTGGATGCAATGAGTGAAACATAGGTAAGAAACTATAAATTTCAAAATTTTGAATATTTCTATTTGAAATTAAGCGAAAATGACTTGGAAAAGTTTAAGTAATTAAAACAAATATATTACACAGTATATGATGATGGGAAATGTGTAATAACAAAAGATGACTAAATATCATAAACTTAAGATGGTAAGTAAAATAGATAACAAACTATTATTAAACCGTGAACATATTTGCACCAAATTAAAAAAAGTAAAGTCACACTATATCATGTTGGGAAGTATGAAAATATTTTAATAAAATGGAAGTCATAAGAAAACCAAATGGTATAAAATCAAAACAATTAAGTCAATCAATCATACTAAATCATGTTGAGAAGTATAAAAGAGAAACAAAATTGGTAAAATGAACTTAAGTTGATCACACTAATTTAAGATCGGAAATATGGAAAACTTAAGAAAAATGGTTGTATTCTTACATGCAATAAAAAAATAAGAATATAAAAGTGAAAGATCAATGAATTAATCATGAAACATACTACATCAAGGTGGGAAGCATGTCAATAACATATAACTCATAATCAATCACTACTTATCTCAAATTTGATGCATGTAATTTCATTGTGACTTGGTTATTGGATAATTTTTTGAGGAAGGCTTGGTTCTATCCATGGTATTACACTAAAACTCACAAAGGGAACACAAATGAGGTGGAAACAACTTAAAAAATATGTTAAAATAAATGTTTAGAATGGTAATTTGTGAGGAAGGCCTGGTCCTATCCATGGTCTTACACTACACATCACAAATGGAATCCCTAGGGGGAGTGATCAGTGAACAAAAAAATATTTCTCAAGGATAGATATTAATATTATTGTAAATAAAAGAGGGAATGTAAGAAACATAATGTAGGCATCTATGAAAATACCTTAGGAAACATGAGACACACTAAGGACATAGAAAAGGCACCAAGTGACTATCAATATACAACAGATACCTGTTCACAATAAGAACAAACCTATAATGAAAATAAGTGAGATATTATGATCAACTCATGTTGGTTGTTTTAACAATGAAATTAAAATGGACCTACCTTCCCACAACATGTTACCCATTCCTCAGGACTTCTTACAGAGCCATCGATCTACTATGAAGATAGGGTAATTATGCGAAAAAGTAGGTAGCATTAAAATATTTTTTATTCTCCTTTCCCAATATACTAGCCTACCACACCCTAATGGACCTTGACTCTATCATGAGGCCAACTGTGGAGTTTGAGCGGCAATTAGAAAAAGGAGGTGTGCTTTGAATCATGTCTTTTAGTGTGATTTGACTTTTGAAATATGGAATGTTGCCTTTTATATCATTAACTTTTGTTAAAATGATTTAGATATTAAATTTTTATGGATTTTAAGATTCTTCCTCCATAAAAACTTGGAATAACCAACATGAGAGATAAATTGATACACAAGAATGAGATTTAGACTTTGGTTAAAGGAAGCTAAGTATCTAAAGACATGACTGACTAAAACACTTAGGCTTGCCTATGAACTAATGTGTTATCATAATTTTCAACCATGTGTATGCTTAGTTTGTGACATGAAGTAAGGGGAATTAGGGGAGATCCAAGATGGATCAGTAAAATGAGATTATAATGAGATAACTTTTTTACTAACTGATCACATGGTAAATAAGGAGTACTAAGGGGAGAAAGGTTTGTATAACCAAGTCACAATAATGATTATCCATGTTATGGAGATAAAGTAACAAATAATAATCAAAAAATAAAAAGACATCCATGGAAATAAACTCATATAGAAAAGAATGTAGTCATGAAAAGAATCCATAAGAGATCATAAGGAAAGAAAATGACACCATAGACAACATATAGTGCGAAATACAAATTGCCATAGAAGATAGATAAGTGAATGAAACTTTAACATAGAGTCAAATGATATAAAGTAGATAAATATAAACTTGGAGTACAAATCCAATCCAAAATGAAGAAGAAATTGAAGGAAAACCATGATGTGTTCATAAATAATGGTAAATTTTTCTATAAACATTATTTATAAAATCTTATAGATCTCTGTGAAGCTGGACTCTAACTGCAGTGAGAGTCTCATCAATCTTTAAATTTTTTTAGGAAAATACCTCTCATCAAATCTCCTTGATAGAAAATGTAGGCATGACTAAAGGATTATGCTCATGAGGGCCATCATGCATAGGATACTCAACATATAAAATAGGAGTGGAATCTATGGGATATGAAGGAGACACATATGGAAAAGGGACCAAAAGTGAAGGAGGATCCATAGTTGAAGGAATCATTAATGGAGGAACTATAGGGGAAGAAGGGGTCATAGGTGGTGGAACCTTGGGGGAAGAAGCGGGAGCCTTCTTGCATGTGTAACTTATGAAATATAGGATTGTAGGCCCTATAATAGTCATAAGGTGATCCTAGAGATGTCGCTGAAGGATGCGATAATGATTGGTGTGATGGGTACCACATTGGTGCCATAAAAAATATACCTCTTCATATTTGTGAATATACTTATGTGATAACTTGGGGGGAGATATAGTCTTATCTATAGGCTAAATAAGTGTAGGATGCAAGGTGTCTATATATTGTCAAAGCTTTCAAAAATGGGCGAAGGAATGATTATCTATGCCATGGAAGAAATAGATAAGTTTGTTAGTAGATTTTATGGGTGTACTAACAGAGGGATTGAAAGGAAAATCCAAGGAAGGTTGGTATAATTTAAAATCTCTATACCAATGACCAACAACTCTATGAATGTCACAGTATGATTGATCGGCCCATTGGGTAGTTAGAGGAGAAAGTGGTGGTAAAGGAAGCATGCCATCACCAAGGGGAGGCAGGGTTGGTGGAGAGATTAGATGAGGCTCGACTGAAGGAGAAATAAAATTAGAAGCAAGAAGAGATTCAACTAAAGGTAGAACAAGAATAGGATATAGACTAGGCTAATCTGAAGGAGTAGGATGCACAAAGGGTTTAAGGATAATACCAAGCATCTTGGGGAGAATATAGATATAAAGATTCTGGTATCTATCAAAGTGATAGGGACTAGTCATAACATGATCCAAACACATGTTCCTAAGAGGTTATTTAGAAATTGGAGGTATGGCATGCAAAAACACCATCTCTACCCTTGGTGGACTTGAAGATGATTTAAATTGTAAATTTTTATGTTGTAGTGCTTGAGTTGATTGTTTTAAATTATGCAAATTATTTTGAATGGTTCAATCGAGTTCTACAAACCATGTGTGCTAAAGAATAAATAATGAATAAAGTTGACCTATTTGATAATGTTTGTTGACTTATATACCAAGAAAAGAAATTAGCTGATAGAGTCAAACTATTTTGATCCATAAACTCCACATTGATTTTCGTGTGAAAAACATTTACAAAATGGATACTTGATCAAATAGTCATTTTCCTTTTTAACTGAAATGGAATTGACATAAATTTGTTCTTTAAAACTGAATGAAATGGTTGTAAGTTCATTCATTTACCCCAAATATCCATTAATTTCCATTATTATTAACTTTGCATCCAAAATGATTAATAACTAAATCAAACATGTAAAAGAATGCAAAAATAGACAACTCATGACAACAAGGTTGATAACGGAGTTCACTCGTTGATCAGGGTACATCTATGGTTCTTTAGAATACAAACTAATCTATTTTTGTAACTTGAAAGTACATGTAAAATGTTATAATAATAAAATGAATTATCTAAAAATTGGAATAAAATAGCATATAGCCCTTCAAAAAGTCCCAAAACTCACGGTTGAACTTTTTACCTTCATGTCGCGTGTGTAGTATCGTTTTGCTGTAGTTCTCTACCAAAATATTCCCAAAAAATATTTCCAACATGGCTCAAAATTACTCAAAATCAGGAAAAAAACATATCAACATAACCGTCTTGGAGTCTAGAACAACTTTCTAGTTTTGTCCGAGAACTGAAAATGTCTATATGCCTCAAAATTGAGGATAAATACAAACTAGTCTATGTGCAATAAAAACATAGCCAAGTCTTGAATGCAATAAAAACATAGCATTGCAGTAAGATGTTTATATTTTTAAATGGAGGTCATGGGGTTGATCCCTTGTACTTGGCACCAAATAATGCCAATCCATTTTAAATAGGAATTCTTCCACTAGTTTTAACCATCCACCTTTGGCAGAATGGTAAAAGGTTCTAAATAGAAAAAGGATGGTTGTGGGTTCGATCCTACGTAACCAATTTTTGCTTATCAAGTATTTTTATGTGATTTAAATACCATATTATTGGGGTTTAAAATAATACAAGGCTTTTTTATAGCCTTTGTTTGTGGGATGACACTCATTCCCATTTTCCACACATTTATCTTTATCTTTTAAAAAGACAACTTTCCCATGGCTATGATTACATACGACATGGAAAGTGGGTGGTTTCGATTTACATAAAATAAAGAATTAATTAATGTTTAGCCAAAATTTCCTCCTTCCACGTTGGTGCCATGTGGAGGCTTGTACTTTTTGTGCCACATTGTCATATTGCTATGCCATTATTTTTATTGGGTTTGATCACAATTTTGACTGGTCATAATTTGCACATATGTATTCTATTTTTCAAACCAAAAAATACATCAAAAATCTCTCGATGTTGTGTACCCCATGAAACTATTTCAAAAATGTTCTAAGATTATCAATTTTTTTAGTTTGACCAGATTTGACTATTTGTTGACCTGAACTTTGACCAGCTATACTATGAGCATATGAGCTTTATTTATTGAGTTTTGCATACCATTAAAAAGCTCTTAATGATCCCTATGTAAAGGTGTAAGTTTAGGGAGGATTAGGGACATTATAAAATTTCCTCTGGATCATATTCAATAGTGTATGCTAATCTAGAACTAGAGAATAATTAAATGTTGAACTATTTGATATAATAACATGTAGTTGATGAAGACCTACATAGGTAGAATAGATTTGTTTTGAAGTGATTGTATGTTAAACCTATACACAAAAAGTTAGAACTATATTGACTAGTTTGATCAATACTGAAAGTATAATAAAATGATAAAAATGATGACATGAAAGAAAACCTACAAGGCTTAGATTAACATTTGGTTTACTAAAATTTATACAAAGGGAAATGAAACTGATCTATAAATTATTCCTAGCTTAGAGAAGATAAATTCTACTTACACTTCTGATTGTCTATATATCAGATATTCAGAGTCAAGACCAAGATGGATCCTCTAGATCTATCAAAGGGATCTCTTACCATAATAATATCACTAGGGAGGGTTCTAAAGCCTCTAATCAAGAAAAATTATGCAATAACCCTAACTACGTCCTATTATTCATATTCACTAAACTAATAACAAGTAGTGTCTAATCTAGTGCTCACCAAAACTTGTGGCACAAAGCGAGGGTAATCAAATTTAAAAATAAACATGCATAGAAAACATATACTCACATCAATGTATATATAATATTAATGCATGGGAGAGAAGTACAAATGCATATCTATCTACTCTTACAAAGGAGGAACAAAGTTAGGAATACTTACCTTTGAAGGTGAACCTACCGAGCCTTAATCTCTCTTTTGGATAAGGTGCTTCAAAAGAGTTTATTTTGTTATGTAAAGATGACAAGGGTAAATCATCTCTAGGCTACACAACCTATCAATGCATCCAAAAGGCTTCTCTATAAGATAAGATCTATATCCACAAAGAAAAGTATAAAACCCTAAGCTATGCTTCTCAAGTAGAATGGTAGATAAATAAATGCACAATATATATATATATATATATATATATATATCTTCTTATTTTCCTCTCTTTGAAATTATGAAACAAATGTGTTTGTGTAGCTGGATCTAACCCTAGTCCTTTTCAAAATTTTAGCCGATAGACTTGACCCAATCGACTCTGTATCATTATTGACAAAAATAAATTAGGTCTTGGTTTACATTATCCAAGGGCTAACCTAGACCCTAAATGAGATTTGTCTATTAGAGTACAAGGTCAATGGGTTCAACAGTGTATCATAAACCACTAAGAAGAATTTTAGGTTAGGAAAGGGCCAATAAAATGTGTAAAATGACTAGAAAAGGGTGTAAAAGAGGAGGCAAAGCTTAAGAAATTTTTTTAGGATATGATTGTGTAGATAGAAAGTGGTAGTATAGGGACAATAATCCTGTGAAGCACCAATGGTTTTCCCACCCCTTTCTCATTGCACCCCTTAAGACATGCACTCAAAGAGATTAAGACTCGATAGGTTCTTACAAGAGAAAAAGTATCAGTAATTGATAAAGTTTGAAAATATTGTGTATAAAAATATAACCCTAATGCATGGAGTGAAGAATACATTCAAAAGCCATTGCTTATGCTACTTATATCTAATAAAATAGAGAAGTATAGTTAGAGATACTTATTTTAGGTTAGGAATTAAAAGAATTTAAACTAGATTTAATTCACCATAAAATCACATAACCAGATTTTAAATGTGTGAAATCAAATTCAATTATGTACTATATGCATCACATAAATAATTCCTCAAATCAAAGTGAATGAAAAAAAATAATAAAGAGAACAAAACTAATAATAACACATTACACAGATCTACTGTGGTTCACCGAATGTGGGCTACATCCACCAAGAAAGTCTTCAATAAAATTTGTAACAAAATAAGATTATAAAGAACCTCTCACAGAGATAGAATATCTCCTCTTGAATTCACAAATTAATTCACTAAATTATTGATCCAAATCTGTCAACAATTCTGCACATATGCTATGTCGTACATGTACCTACACAATACTATATCACAAGCTGTTATACCACACCCTATCAATAAACACATATGCACTTTGCAAATTAAAACATCTGCACTATGACTTCTCTCTCAAAAGCCACACCACACCTATATAATAATCAATAAATAAGGAACACCTAAAAAGGATAAAAATCACCATCCTTATCCAAGATAGGTTCTATCAAGAAGGAACATGCCCTATTCCACCTAAGAGAGCTTATCCACAAGTTCCATCAAGAAGGCACACACCAACCTTATCTTTCTTCCTCAAAAGGGCACAACTGACAATGACATGTGATAAAAACTAATTCCTTGAAACAAGGAAGTCAATCCCACTTCCAATAAACAACTAACTCCCTAAGAAGAAGGAAGTCAACATGGAAAATAGACATCTAACAACTAACTCCATAAAACATGGAAGACATAGAAATTAGAAATATCTAGGAATATTCCAATCACATGGAAGCAAGGTTCTACAAAAGGTGAAGTAGGAAAAAATGTGCTCCCCACATTTATGGAGCTATCTAGGCTCCCAAAATGTGCCACCATGGTCATGTGATAGCCTAAAGGGCTCCACACTCAACAATCTCCCACTTGGAGATTGTTTCTCCTGAATAGAATATATCACCACTCCATAACCACTAAGGCCAACCAAATCTAAACATAGTCTCAACCTATCCAATGTGACCACCTTGATTATCATATCCATAGGATTATAGCTAGTATGAATCTTCTCCAGCTTCACCAAGTTCTCCTCCAAAGCTATCCTAATGAAGTGATAATGTAGCTGATTATGTTTCATCCTTGAGTGGAAAGCAGAGTTCTTTGACATATAAATAACACTCTAACTATCACTGTGTAGTCTCCCAACTTCCTACTCATGCCCCAACTCTCAAAATAAATATTTTAACCAAATCATCTCCTTTCTAGCCTTTATGACAACAACATACTTTGCCTCTATGGTTGAAAAATCCACAACCTTTTATATCTTAAAAATCCAACTAACCATTGTATCTCCAATAGTAAATATATAACCTATCATACTTCTCCTGCTATCAATATTCCCTACCATATGTGAGTCCACATAACCATGTAAAGTGGTATCTAATCCACCATAAAATAATGCAACATCCATGGTTCCTTTCAAATACCAAAGAATCCATTTCACTACTTACCAATGCTCATAACTTGGATCACTCATATACCTACTCACAACTCCCATTGCTTGGGAAATATCCAACCTAGTACAAACCATGACATACATCAAGCTACCAACTACCAATGAGTAAGGTACCTTGGACATCTTAATATTTTCAATCTCCATCTTGGGACACTACTCCTTTGATAATCTAAAGTGGCCTACCAATGGAGTACCAACATATTTAGCATCCAACATGCTAAACCTTTCCAGGAATTTTTTCACATACTTTGATTGGGAAAAAATCAGCTTCCTCTCCTTTCTGTCATGAGTAATCCTCATACCAAGGATTTGTTTTGTTGTACTTAAATCCTTCATATAAAAGGAGTCACTAAGATATTTATTGAGTATATGAATATGTTGTATTTTCTTTCTTGAAACTAACATGCCATCCACATACAAGCATAATATAATAAAAGAACTATCATCAAAATATTTGACATACATGCAATAGTCAAAATTACACCTTTGATATTCTTGTTCCAACATAAAATTATCAAATTTATTATACCATTGTTGTGGAGCTTGTTTCAGGCCATACAAGCTCTTGTTTAATCTGTACACATAGTTATCCTTATCTTTGACCTCATATCCCTATGGCTACTTCATATACAATTCTTCATCCAAATCATCATGAAGAAAATAAGTTTTCACATCTAACTATTTTAAGTGCAAATCCTCAACAACAACTAAACCAAGAATAGTCCTAATAGAAGTCATTTTTACAATAAGAAAACAAATCTCATCAAAATCAATACTTGATTTTTGTGCAAATCCCTTGACCACCATCCTATCCTTATAACTTTTTCTCCTTTCATCTTCTTCTTTTATTCTTAAGATCCACTTGTTTGGAAATGCACTCTTTCCCTTGGGTAGCCTTACTAAATCCCACATTTAGTTCTCCATGAGAGATCTATACTCCTCATCCATGGATTTCTCCCATTTCATCTTGGCATCTACCTACATTGCTTCCTCATGACACTCTGGTTCTCCATTGTTAGTGAGTAACAAATAATTCAAAGAAGTAGAAAAACATTCATGTGCTCTTCTTACCCTTGAAGACCTTTTTACCATAGGAGTTTGGGGTCCTTGTGTAGAAGGTTTCTAAATTGATTCATTAGATATTTTTCCATCCACAATGTCATCCAATATTGTGTACTCTTTCTATTCCTATTTTGTTCTTGCAACTAATTCTTATACATGACTTTTTCATTAAAGACTACATCTCTAAAACAAAATATTTTCTTATCTTTAATGATCCATAAATAGAATCCAAACTCATCCTCACCATAACTAATAAATGTACATTTCTCAGATTTTGCCTCTAACTTGGTCCTATCCTCTCTCTTAATAAGAGAAAAAGCCTCACATCCAAAGAATCTAAGAAAAGAATAATCAACATTCTTACTAGACCAAGTTTATTCAGGAATGCCTCCATACAAAGGCATATAAGGTCCTTTGTTAATCAAATAAAATATCATGCTAACTACTTCTACCCAAAACTATAAAGGCAACCCTACATATAACCTCATGCTCCTAACACATTCCATTATTATTATATTCATCCTTTTAGATACCTCATTTTGATATGGAGTTCCTAGAACCATCCTTTACCTACAGATTCCATTGTTAGAACAATAATCAAATAAAGCATTACTACAATACTCACCTCTATTATTTGATCTGAGACATTTCAACTTGAGACCTATTTCATTCTCAACCAAGGCTTTCCACTTCTTAAAAGTTTAAAATACATTATATTTCTTTTTAATGCAATAAACCCAAAATTTTCTAGTTGTATCATCAATAAAAGTGACATAATAATTGGAACCACCAATAGAAGATACCTAAGCTGGTCCCTATACATCTAAATGTACCAACTCTTAACTTATACTCTTTCTTTGTGGGTTTAAATTTTAGGAACTTAACTCACTTATGTTTCCCATAAACACAATCCTCACAAATGTCTAAATCAATGTCTTTTAATCTAGGTAACTTATTTTTTATAAGATCTGCATGCCCTTATGGCTCATATGACTGAACTTGTAGTACCATATAGCTACATTTCCATCTATAGTAACTAAATCACAAGAATCAACACTACTAGTAAAATATAAAGTACCAAATTTCTTACCTCTTGAAACCACAAGATCACCTTTGATAACTTTTCAAGAATCTATAGTAAACATTGCCGAATAACCCTCACTACCTAATTGCCCCACTGAAACCAAATTCTATCTCAACATAGGCACATGTCTGACATCCTTAAGTATCCTTGTGTTATTATTCTGCATCTTAAACTAAACATAACCTTTCCCTACTATCTCACATGGTTCATTATTACTAAGATAAACATGTCCTAAATTCTCTTGAACATAATCAATAAAATAATGCCTATGTGGGGTGGCATGAAAAAAAGATCCTAAATGTAATACCCAAAAGTCATAAAAACTATCCATAGAAAGAATTAAGGCATCCTGACATGATTTGTTTGATGTCACATTTACCTCATTTAGGAGCTTTTTTTCATGGTTAAATCTACCCTTTGAATTTCCATGGTTACCTTTGCTCTTTTCCTTTTTCCTCCCTCTAGTTTCAACAAACAAAGCATTACCTGAAGATGACTCACTAGTGCTTTTATTTCGTATTTCCTTGCCAAGAATCACACCTACAACATCCTCAAAATTTAAGCTTCCCTTGGCAGGGACTGCATTACTCACAACCATAACCAAACTATCCCAGCTATCAGGTAAAAAACATAAAATTAAAAAATCTATAACTTCATCATCAAACTTAATTCCAATATAAATGGGCATACTTACAACTATATTAAAATCATTTAAATGACCATAAATAGAACCATTCTCATACATTTTCATACCAAACAATCTTTTCATAAGAATTTTTTTGTTTGAAGCAGAGGGTTTCTCATACAACTTTCCAAGTTTATCCATGAGATCCTTTATAGTTTTCTCATCTAAAATGTTAAATGAATTAGAATATTCAAGGCATAATCATATATCTCCTAATGCCTTCTTGTCTTGCAATGACCAATCCACATCACTCATACTTATAGGTTGTTATCCTTTCCCCTCCAAGTGTAGATTAAGTTCCTTCTGATGCATGTAATCTTTTATTTGCATTTTCCACAAACTAAAATTCTTATCATCTAAATTTTCAACCTTAAATCTGATCTCTTCTCCCATAGCTCCCACTCAAGCTAATAACCCTTCCTGTGATTTACCACTTTAGAAAAAATACCACCAAAGCTCTGATACCAGTTATTAAGAATTAAAAGAATTTAAAATAGATTTAATTCACCATAAAATCATATAATTTTTTTTTAAATGTGTGAAATCATATTTAATTATGCACTATATGCATCACAAAAATAATTATTCAAATCATAGTGAATGAAATTAATAATGGAGAGAACAAAACCATCAATAAAAAATTACATAGATTTACCATGGTTCACCCAATATAGGCTACATCCACTAAGAAAGTCCTCAATAAAATTTGTAACAAAATAAGATTATAAAGAACCTCTCACAGAGATAGAATATCTTCTCTTGAATTCACAAATGAATTCACTGAATTATTGATCCAAATCTATCAACAATTTTGCACATATGCTATGCTACACCTGCACTTTCACCTACACCTACACAATATTATATCACAAACTACTGTACTACACCCTATTAATAAACACATCTACACTTTGAAAATTAAAACATCTGCACTTTGACTTGTCTCTCAAAATCCACACCATCATTGTATAATAATCAACAAATGAGGAAATCCACCTAAAAAGGAGAAAACTCTCCATCCATATCCAAGATAGGCTCTATCAAGAAGGAACATGCCATATTCCACCTAAGCATGCTTATCCACAAGCTCCATCAAGAAGGAACATGACAACCTTATATTTCCTCCTCTAAAGGGCATAACTTACAATGACATGTGATAATAACCAACTCCTTCCCACTTCCAATAAATAACTAACTCCCTAAGAACAAGAAAGCCAACATGGAAAATAGACATTTAACAACTAACTCCACAAAACATGGAAGACATAGAAATTAGAAATATCTAAGAATATTCCACTCATATGGAAGCAAGGTTTCACAAAAGGTATAGTGGGGAAAAATGCACTCCCCACATGTGTGGAGCTCTCTAAGCCCCCAAAATGTGCCACCATAGTCATGTGATATTCCCAAAGGGCTCCACAGAAAAAATTTGTTGTGGTATGTAAGGATGACAAGGATAAATCATCTCTAGGCTACACAACCTATCAATGCATCCAAAAGGCTTCTCTACAAGACACAATCTATATCCATAAAAAAATATATGTTAAATATATGCATAATATATATATATCTTCTTCTTCTCCTCTCTTTGAAATGATGAAATAGATGTGTTTATATAGCTAGATCTAACCCTAATCTTTTTCAAAAGTCTAGTTGATAGATTCAACCCAATCGACTCGATATCGTTATTAACAAAAACAAATTAGGTCTTGGTCTACATCAACCAAGGGATGACCTAGACCCTAAATGATTTTTTTCAATTAGAATATAGGGTCAATAGGTTCGATAGAGTATCATAAACTGCTAAAAAGGATTTTAGGTTAGGAAAGGGCCAATGAAATGCATAAAATGACTAGAATATGGTGTAAAAGAGGAGGCAAAGATTAAGAAAAAAATTTTAGGAGATGGTTGTGTAGATAGAAAGTGGTAATATAGTGACAATAATACTACGAAGCACCAATGGTTTTCCCACCTCTTTCTTGGTGTACCTTTTAAAGCATGCACTCAAAAAGATTGAGACTTCACAGTTTTTTACAAGAGAAAACGTATCAATAATTGATAAAGTTTGAAAATATTATGTGTATATAAATATAAACCTAATGTATGGAGAGATGAATACATTCAAAAGCCATTACTCATGCTACTTATATCTAATAAAATAGAGGAGTATAGTTAGAGATACTTACCTTAGAGACAAACCCATCGAAACTCAATATATCCCTTGTACAAAAGTGCTTCACAAGAGGTTGTTATGTATTTTTAAAGAAGCTAAGGATGGGAAGTGGAATATAGACAAGGACCTCCTAATGAATCTCAATCTTTCACAAGATAAAGTTCTTCCCTCCAAATGTAAACTGTAAGCAAATAAATCCTCAAGTATAATGGTAGAAGAGTAGATTGTAAAGAAGCACAAATGAATAATTACATCTTTCTCTCTCTAATAAATGGAAAAATGAATGTTTATATATAGCTGATTATAACCCTAAACCTTTTTGAAAGTTTAGCCAATAGGATCAACCCAATTCAAACATGTATCTTTAATTGATAAAATCAATTGAGGTCCTAGTATGGGTTAACTGAGGCTAATCAAGACCTGTAATGTGATAATATTAATTTGAATATAAGGTTGGCATAGGCTGATATTATTTGATAAATGTTAAAAAGGGTTTTAGGCCTAGGTAAGGGCTAAATAAGGTGGTGAATTACTTGGAGAAAAGTGTGAAGGAGGTGTTAAATCTTAGGGAAGTGTATAGGAGATGTTTTGTGCTGATTGCAAGTGGTGGTCTAAGGGATAAAAATCTTGTGAAACACCAATGGTCTATCCACCCCTTTTTTGGTGTACCCTTTAAGGCATGCACTCAGAGATATTAAGACTCGATAGGTTATTAAAAGAGAGAAAGTATCAATAATTTATAAAATTTTAAAATATTATGTGTATACATATGCCCCACTCAAATATAATCATGTGTCACTCAAGTACAACATGGAATGGTGCTTCGAGAAAAGAACATAACAACATATAATGTTGAAGCTAAATAAATTGCAATATTTTAAAGCATAAAATAACTAAAAGTAAATGATTGAAATGAAATAACTAAAAATAAAATTAATGTATGTGTACCTTGACTTACCTTTATCATTAGATGGCTGTCAACTATGTTTTTAGTTTTGATCATGGAGGGTGCAAAGATTGCCTTGGAGAAACACAAAGATACAAAATTAAAAAGAAAAAATAAACAAACACAGGAAATGCAAAATAACTCTAATGGTGTAGGCATGACATGATTGAAAATTTTGTAAGATGAGGTGATAAATGCCAAGTTAGGACCAAATGACCAAGCCAAAATTTAGAGTAAATTAGGTAACCAAAAATCCAAGTCCACTAAATCATCAAAAAACTTAAACAAGTAAACCTTAAGTAAGAAAGGTAAGTAAACCAGGTCAAACTAAGGATACCAGTAAAAATGGTAATCACACATCATTGTGAAACAAGTAACAATCCTTTCTTAAATAAAAATGGGTTTTGAAATGGTAAAATAACATTGATGATTGAGCAGTAACAATCTTTACTCAATCATCAATGGAAATAGTACATAAAAGGGAAAACAATATTTGTAAGGAAGAAGTAACAATCCAACCTTACTCAACAATGGAAAAAATATATGAAAGTAGTTGTCCAAAAAAGGAAGTACAATAATGGAAAATTTTCCCTAATCAACCAACTCAATTTTAGAAATGTTAATCAATGGTGTAAAGAAGGTAATCCAAAGTCACTTAAGCATACCATTTTATTCTAAGGATAGATAAAACTGAAAAAAAGTAGTGCTATCATGTTTTAAAGATATGAAGAAAAGGGAATATATAAGTGGGAAAATAGATTTAGAATTAAACTTTCCTGTCAAGTGGGAAATGAATGGGTGGTGGGAGAAATTAAGGATAAATCAAGCTAGAGAAAATCTTTATCAAAGTTAAGACACTTAGATTATGTTTGTCAAAACAAGAGGACTTTCAACATTAAGGACTCTGAATAAATTATCCTAACCACACAAACTTCGGTCATCAAATGAAGTATGAATAACATTCCATGAAGGTTATATGCATGAAAAGTAAAATGGACTTATCTTCCTACAACATTTTTCCCATTCATTAGGACCCCTTATAGAGATGTCAGTCTACTATGAATATTGGGTACTTGCATGAGAAAGTAGGTAGTGTATATAATATGAAATGCAATAGATATATAAATTAATCATGGCTTGAAAAAGATAACTTTTACTTACACTTCTAATTGTGGATACATTAGATATTCTAGGTGATGACCAAGATGGATCTGCTAGACCTATCCAATGAATATCTAACCATAATAAATTCACTAGGGAGGGTATCAAAGCCTCCAATCAAGTAAAAATATGTAATAACCCTATATAGGTCCTATGTTTTCATATTCACTAAACTAATAACAAGTAAAACAAAACATCTAATCTAGTACTCACCAAAGCTTGTGGCACAAAGTGGGGGTTAATAAACATAAAAATAAACATGCATAAGAGAATATTAATTAAGTTATGTATAGGTAAGACCCTAATACATGGAGAGAGAAATATATTAAAAAATCATTACTATTGCTACTTTTATCTACTAAAGAGAGGAGAAAAGCTAGAGATAATTAAATTGAAGATGAACACGTTGAGACTTAATCTCTCCCTTGGATAAGGTGCATTACAAGAGGTTATTGTGATTTGTAAGGATCACTAAGAAACGCCAAAGTATCCAAGACTTATCCACAACATAAGATTCTTCTCTAAGTAGAATCTCTAAGCTAAGACTCCTCAAGTAGAATGGTGGAAGAGTAGATCGTAAAGAAGCACAAATGCATAATAAACTCTTGATGTCTCTCTAATAATGGACAAATGAATTTATTTATATAGGTAGATATAACCTTAGTCCCTTTTGAAAGTTTAGGCCAACAAGGTCGATCCAGTTGACCTAGTATTGTTATTGATAAAGAAATTAGGTTATGGAATAGGTCAACTAGGGGTGACCCTAGACCCTAATAAGTTTTATCACTAAGAGTACAAGGTTGGTGGGGTTGTTTATGTAATGCAGATCATAAAAAAGGGTTTTAGGTTAAGAAAGGGATAATGAAGGTGGTAAATGACTAGAGGAGGGTTTAAAATAGAAGGCAAAGCTTAGGGGAATGTTTTTAGGAGCTAGTTAAACTAATAATAAGTGGTAATAAGGGATAATAATCTTGTGAAGCACCAATGGTCTACCCACCCCTTTCCTAGTGCACCCCTTAGGGCATGCACTCAAATAAATTGATATTTGATGTGTTCTTATAAGATAGAAAGCATAAGTAATTAATAAAGTTTTTAAAATATTATGTGTATACATATTCCCCACTCAAAGCTCATCACATGTCACTCAGGTGAAATAAGGGATGGTGCTTCAAGAAAAGAACATAGTAACACATAACTCTGAGGATAAAAAAAGTTGTAGTATTTTAAAGCATAAAAATAACTGAAAGTAAATGATTGAAATAGAAATAACTAAAAATAAAAGTAATATATGCATACCTTGACTTACATTTTTTATTGGATGGTTGTCTACTATTTTTGTAGTTTTGATCATGGAGGGCGTAAAGACTGCTTTTGACAAATCCAAGGATACAAAACTAAAGAGCAAAAACAAAAAAACATAGAAAAGCCAAGATAATTGGTGCTATGTGGATGGGACATACTTGGAAATGTGGCAAGTTGAGGTAATAAGTGCTATGTTAGACCAAATGACCAATTCAAAATTTTAGAGTAAATTGGGTCATCGAAAAACCAAGGCTATTAAAGACTAAAAAACTCAAACAAGTAAACCTTAAGTAAGAAAGACAAAATCACCAAGTCAAACCTAGGATACATGTCAAAAACTATGGTAATCAAACATCAATGTGAAATCAATAACTATCCTTAAACAAATATCGAAAAGCAAAAAAAATGGTAAAACAACATTGATGAGTTGAGCAGTAACAATCCTTAATCATCATTGGAAAAAGTGCATAAAAGTATAAATAGCCTCAGGTGTTTGAAAAAAGGGGTAGTACAACAATAACAAATGGTAAAAACAAAACATGTATAGAAATGTAGAACCATGGTGTAAATAAATTAATCCATGGTTGCTCAAGCATATTATTTTGTTTTAAAGATAGATAAAAGTGAAGCAAAATAGTGCCAACATATTCTTAAGATGTGAAGAAGATGGAATATAAAAAATTGGAAAAATAATTTAGAATCACACGTTCTTATCAAGGGGAAATGAAATGGGTGGATGAGAGAATGAAGGAAAAACCAAGGTAGAGGGACTCTTTATTGAAGTCAAGACACTCAAACTAAGTTTGTCAAAACAATAGGAATTTTGACCTTAAAGACTCTAAAAAAATTCTCTTAGCCACACAAGTCTTAGGTCAACAAATGAAGTACTTAGATCTTACCATGAAGGTGATATGCATAAAAATTAAAAATGGACCTTCATTTCTATAACATGTTCCCCATTCCTCATGACCCCTTATAGAGTCGTCAATCTACTATGAAGATTAGGCACTTGTGTGAGAAAGTAGATAACACCGTAGAGTTTGTTGAATTCTCATATTCCAATCTACTGGCCTATCATACCCCAATGGACCTTAGCTCTATTATGAGGTAAATTGTGGAGTTTGAGTTTTGATTAGAGATAGGAGATGTGCTTAGAATCATGTCTTTTGGTGTGATTATGACTTTTAAAATTTTATATGTTGCCTTTTGTATATCATTTCCTTTTATTTCAAATGATTTATCTTTTAACTTTCTTGATGGATTATTCTATTCCTCCTACATAATGATTTATAAAACCAAAAATAGGTGCTAAAGATGACTTTCATTTGAATACTTTGGACTTGGTTTCTAAGAGAGAAAATTCAGAGAACATAGTTTTTAAGAGTCTCATAAATTAAACTAAAATAAAAGTGTTATCTTGACTTTGACCTTGTTTTATCTAGTGTGGAGCGAAAGGTAGGAAATCAAGAGGAATAAAACATGAAACAATTTGAATTGCTTCAAATCATAAAAAATGTGACAAAGGGTGAAAAAGGGATATAATGATAGTGAAGTGTGATTCCTTATCATAAGAAGGAGGGAAATGTAGGAAAACATGCTAACACAATTTATTATGCAAATTTTATCTACAAGAGAAGTAAAATCAAAAGTTGAGAACAAGGATCACAAATTCACAATTATTTCAAAACACATTCTAGATAAAGAATACTGACTGAAAGATGGTAATTTCATGAGGAATGCCAGGTCATATCCATGGTCTTACACTACAAATCATAAAATAGAAACCCAATAGGTGTATGTTAAAATTGAATGCAATAAAAATGTTATTTGTGAGGAAGGCCATGTCCTATCCATGGCCTTACACTGCAACTCATAAAAGAGAAACTCAAGGGGTTCCAAAAAGTTTGTAAAAAAGTATGAAAACAAAGAGAAAGAAATAATGAGGGAGACTGGGTCCTATCCGTAGTTTTATAATGTAACTCATGATAAAGGGGAAACCAAAGGATAAAAAGGAAGGACTAAGGTTTGTGAAAAGAGAAGCTATTATAGAGGGTGAGACCTATGTAAGTATCCTATAAAAAGTGTTAAATAGATATCATATATAAAGTATTAAAAAAGGAAAGGATTTAGGTAAAATACTTGTTGAGGAATTGTACATTAGTGGGTTCTTTAAAAAAATAGTCTTCATTAGTTTGAAGGTGATAGGTGCTAGGACCAAAAATGTCTTTGAATAAATATAGGCCCCATCATTTTTGGGTATATTTATCTTCTTTGTTATGAGTGTAATCTAATTTAAGGAAAATATCACCAACATTAATTGTGTGAACTTTAACTTGTTTGTTATGTTGTTTGGAAATACAAGCCTTGTATTGGTGATTATGTTGTAAAGAAGAAAGATAACATTCATCAAAGAGATCAAGAGAATGAAGGCAAGATTCACATAATTATTCATTGGGTATGATGCCATGAAGGGAGATACGAAGAGATGGAAGCTCAAATTCTAGTGGGAAGACTGATTCAAAACCATAGGCTAGAGAAAATGTTGTTGCCCTAGTGGTAGTGAACATGTTAGTGCAATAAGCCTAAAGAGTGAGATATAATTGAAGACATAAATTCGTACAGGTTTCATGAATTATATTTTGGAAAATTTTATTAAGAATTTTGTTGGTGGCCTCAACTTGGCCATTACATGATAGGTGGTAGGATGTGGAAAATTTGTGATTTATTTTAAATTTAGCACATAACTATTTAATATATTTGTTTTTGAAGTTACCACCATTATCAAAAATAATAGTATAAAAGACACCAAAGTGGTAAATTATTTGATTAAGGATAGATTTAGATATGGTGATACTAGTGACATTGACAAGGGGCATAACCTCGACCCATTTGGTAAAATATTTGTTGGTTATGATTGTCAAGACATGCCCATATTGATATCAAGGTAATTTACCTATGAGATCTAATCCCCTCTTGGAGAATGGCCATGAAGATTCTATGATGTGAATCTCAACTAGAGATACATAAACTAGATCATCATGAAGTTCGCAAGGAGTGCACTTTTTAGAAAATCAGGTGGAATATTTTTTAATAGCGACTCAAAAGTATCTCATTCATAAGCATTTGTAGGATTTAACATGTTTTCTATAGTAGCCACCACAAATGTGCCCATTTGCTTGTTCGAGAAGAGGAAGAACCTCTTATTTCATATCATAATGAATCAAGGTATCTTCAGCATTGTGATTATATAAGAATTTATATTGAAGTACATACTTAAAATCTTGTTTTTGAATGTGAGTCTTTTTACAAGAATCAAGGTTCAGAGGATAAGTTTGGTGTTCAATAAATTGAATTATATATTTGTACCACAAGCTTTGTCAAACGGTAATGGCCTCAATGTGACCTATAAGTGAATCTTATGGTTGAATAGTGGATGGGGGTTTTTATATTTATTTAAGAAAAGTGGGATTGGTAAGAACTTGATGTGGATGAAAAATGAGATGTTGAAGAAGCAAGGAAATAAACAATAGAATTTTGATCTCAAAGGATAAGCTCGATGGTAAAATAAATAAAATATTTAATGAGGGTAGTTACAATTTGATGATAAGAAATGAGATTCTTGATTTTGCATTGATAATCACCATTAACTTGGTTATAAATGAGTTGGGACTTGATGGGAGTCATCAATCCCCTTTATTTAATAATATCAATCCAAGGCTAGTGTCTGAAGGCTATATGTAATAGGAGAAAGATATCTTTGGAAATTGATTCCTTCTATCACACCCCACACTTATAGGAATTGAAAGACATACTTAAAAAAATAAAAACACACTTACAGAAAGTAAATCACACTTGCAAAAATTAAAACACACTTATAGAAGGTAAATTGTTGAAATAAATGACAACAAATGAAAACACCTAAAGGGTCACACAAACTGTACAAAATGGAATGTTTAAAACATAAAAGAATTAAAATAATAATTAAAAAAAGGATAATTACAAAATAAATAAATAAGCATACATACATGGATCCATCTTCCTTGGAATGAGTGGCTAGTTCATTCCTCAGAAGAGGATTTATTAAGAATGTAAGATTTAGAACATACTGCTTAAAATAATAGAAAGAAAAATGTCTTGATTGATTTCATTCAGGTGTGGAAGGTTGAATTTATAATCTTATGCTTTTAACTAACACCTGATTTATGATTAACAAATGAGATACTCTATCCTATGTCAATCTCCATAAAATATGGAGAGAGATCTTTATTTTACTAATAAAATCTATTATAGAACAACCTCGATCTCCACTGAATATGGAGAGAGTTATTATTTGCAATGAAATTAAATAAATATATATTAGAATACAATCTATAATAGAAAGTTTATACATAGATATCTATATATAGAAATAATCCAAATGGAAATAATTCAAATGAAAAGAATTCTTCGTGATAAATAGAACATTATAATACATTTAGAAATGATTTTAAACAAGTCTATAGTAGTTTTGTTGAAGTTTATAGAGGTTATATTGACATACATAGCAACCTACTAAAATTTGTAGCAATCCTATTGAAATATGTAGTAAGCCTGATGAAATCTGTAGCTAGTTGATGTAATTTATATTTGATCTAATGTAATTCATAGCTGATCTATAGTTGATCTAATGTAATCTATAGCTATTGTAACAAGTTTATTTTAATCTGTAGCTACTGTAAGAGTCTATAACAAGCCTGTAAGAGTCCATAACTTGATTAGAATATTGGATCTTATTATAGAAAATTCTCACACTACTCCAAGATTATTCTTGAATGGTTACTCTTCATACTTTGAGTCATTCTTACCTTAGTATGAACTGTGTATGCACTCATTGATATCTTTTTCTCAATAATTATTAATAATAGCTAGGGAAAGATAACAATAAATTCTAAAGACATAATCATGATATATAATTGCTATTTTATTTTAAATAAACCATAAGTTTTGAGACTACATTTAGATCCACTTCATATGCAATAAAATGATGTTAATTTATAGATATAATGAGCCATATTATGGCCTCATCATCTCGCCCACACCTAATCTCATGCATGTCCTCATGTGTGCCACTGTTTAAAATATCATGGTACATATGCATGGGTTAGAATTAGATTCATACTTTAAATGGGCTTCCCAAATTTATTTATTTTAAACAAATATCTTATAAATTCTCAAACAAAAGTGGCCCATGCAGAGTAGATATTTAAGGATAGGTTCTTGTGTGGAGGTTTTTCCTACTATTTTTAGATTTTTTTGATCTTTTTGACACAGGTTCTTATGTGAAATTATCATACTGATTCCTTATTTATTTCTTTTTTTAATGATATGAGAGGAGCTTCTTGTGTTGAGAAGTTCCTACTATGTGTATACATATGTATTTTGACGACAAAGTAACTTTTGACATAAAAAAATCATGTTGCTTTCAAAACTATGTACCATCAAACTATTTTTGTTTGTTTGGATAATCCCAATTATTATATCTCTAAGGCTATTCTCCTCCCCCACATCTAATCTCATACATGTTACCATGCATGCCAAATGAATAAAGTTGGATGAGATTACATAGATGAAATGGAAGGTTGCCCATTTCTCCAAAATAACGCTATTTGTAAGAGTGGAACTTCATGTAATAATAAAACTTATAAGAAAATTAGAAGGTAGAATAGAAGAGTGAAATATTTTGGCATAGCCCCAGTCTTCATTAATTATTTCATGGTAGCCAAAGTGAAAAAAATTGAGAAAAGTGTTGATAAAAGTATAGTTATGCTATGCTAAAAAATAAGAGTACAAAAGTAAGCAACCAAGTAAAAAGTTGTATCAACTATTCCATTTGATGAATTGTATTCTTTTTATTTTTATGTTTTTTCCCTTGACTAAAAATTAAACTAGTTTTCTAATCAAGGCTCTTTATTCTAGCACTTGATCTACCAGCAAGCTAGTTTTCAAACCAAGACTGCCAACAATGCTCGAAGGTTTTCATTTTTTTTTTAAATTTTTAATTTTTTTTTTAATTTTATGAAAATAATGACATGTAAAAGGTTAGCCATAGAATCTATGCATATTTATACTACTTGTAAATATGGCATGAATGTTTATATATGTTGACATTATTTAACATTGGTCTATGTAGTGATGACCAATAATTGATGATAGACACTTGTTGATTTTACTACATTCTGTGGTCAAAGGTAACTCAAGATAGTGTACTCACTACATTTTGAAAGTATGGGCATACATTTTCATTTATATAATGACTCCTTGTAATGAAAGTATTCTATAAAAACTAAAAGCAAACAAAACCTTTCCTGATAAACATAATATCAGCAATGTCAAAGAAATATAAATGCTTACAACAAAATGTTAAGATGAACATTTGAATGTATATGAAAGAATGCATTTCAATCCATGTAGAAATGATTGATGGTTCAAAAATGAAGATTATTGATAATGAGATTTTATTATGGAGAATGAATTTTCTTAGATAAGTTCTATTATTATGCAAGTGGATATGGTTTTAGCTAATTCCTAAAGATGGATGGAAATGAGTGAAATAAAATATCATCAATTATTTTTATTACGAACTATGCATAAAATAATAACTATTATTTGTACCAGGAAGATGTTGCTAAATTATTTGATGGAAATTAAAAGATAAAAAACATACCTGGTAATTAAATTTTAGAGGTGCTTGGCTTCTTTATTAAAAATAGATTTGAGATGCCTTATCTTGCAGTTGAAAATGTTGGATTATGTATCTACAAATTGGCTTGGATTTGCATCATGCTGAACAAGCTTATTCACTATCTTCTTCTTCACTAAGAAATAAAAAATAAGGGTTTGGGGGTGGCAGCCCTAGTAGGGTCAAGGGGTAGTAAATGAAAACACTTGTAAGTTCATACAACTATACAAAAATGAATGTTTATAGAAGAAAATAAATAAAATAATAATTATAGAAAGGATAATTATAGAATAAACAAATAAACATAAATACATGAATCCATATTCTTTGGAATGAGTGGCTAGCTCATTCCTTGGAAGAGGATTTATTTAGAATGTAAGCTTCTGAATGGACTATTTAGAATAAGGGAAATAAAAATGTCTTGATTGATTTCATTTGGGTGTGGAAGGTTGCATTTATAATCTCATGCTTCCAACCAACACCTAATTTAAGATTAACAACTGCGATACTCTATCTTATCTCAATCTACTTAAAATATGAAGAGAGATATTTATTCTAATAATGAAATCTATTATAGAATAATATCGATCTCTACCAAATATGGAGAGAGTTATTATTTGGAATGAAAATACATAAATATATATTCAAATACAATCTATAATGGAAAGTATATATATATATATATATATATATATATATATATATATATATATATATATATATATATATATATATATATAAAAGGAAAACATTCTTCATGATAGATGGAACATTAAAATACATTTAGAAATACTTTTCAAACTCTGTAGTAGTTTTGTTGAAGTCTATAGCGGTTCTGTTAAAATCCATAGCAACCTATTGAAATCTATAGTAACCCTATTGAAATTCATAGCAAACTTGTTGAAATTCATAACTGGCTAATGTAACTCATAACTAGTCTGATGTAATCCATAGTAGTTTGTAGCTAATCTAATGTAATCTATAACTACTATAGTAAGCTTATTGTAATCCATAACTATTGTAGGAATCTATAACAATCTTATAAGAGTCCATAGCTTGACCAAAATACTAGATCTTGTTGTAGAAGACTCTGACACTACTCCAACATTATTATTAAATGGTTAATCTTCATACTTTGAATCATTCTTAGCTTAGTATGAACTTTGTATGCACTTATTGACATTTTTTTCCAATGATCATTAGTAATATCTAACAAATAGATAACAATGAATTCTAAATACATAATCATGATATATACTTTCTATTTTATTCTAAATAATCTAAAAGTTTGGAGACTAAATTTAGATCCACTTACTATGCAATAAAAAAGGATGTTATTTTATAAATATAATGAGCCACATTATGGTCTCATTAGGATTCATCTAAATCATGCAAATATTAGATATCTGGATCAAGGGAGTCTCTCATGCCTAGGATTAAAGTTTCATATTCTACCATGTTGTTAGTGACATCGAATATGAGTCATAATGTCAATGGGATAAATTTTATAAGAGGGATCATAAGGATACAACCTAACTTATCTCCTTGAGGGTAGTTAGTACCATCAAAATGAAGAGTTCAAGCATTTTCATGTTAATCAATAGTAATTTTAGGAAGTTCTTCGATAACTACTTTTGGTTTAGTATTATTAGGGAAGATAACAAACTCTTCTAGATTACTTGTTGCAAGGTTAAAAATGAAGTTATGGAAATAATATTTAAGAGATATGGCTTGATTGAGACCTTCAATATATATAATTTATCATCAAGAAGACTATATTGAAGGTGATTAGTAGCTAGCATAGGAGTTATGGTAAGTTGATCAACAATGATTTGTCCTTTGATAAAAATTTTGGTAATATTTTGAAGATCAAATTCCATGAGAAGGACCATTCACTTGCCAATTTTATCACTAGGAAGAAAGACTTTAGAGAATAAGTGATGAAGGGGATCAAAATGAATGATAATGTAAGTGGTTTGATAAATCATATATTGTCAAAATTTTATCAGTGGAAAATATATGATGAGGTAATCACATTAAAATTTTATATAACATTTCTCATAATTGATGAGGCCTCAATTGATATATTAGATGGCATATTCCCTGTTAGTATCATCTTGTTGGGTAAGCACTGCCCCAACTGATATGGGTGTATAAAAGGTATATAAGATCAATATTTAGTCATTTTGAGGGGGACAAAGAGTAGGTGGGTAAAGTGAAGATTATTTTATATTATCAAATGTTTTTTGATAAGGATCCATCCGTTCTAAGGCATTACCTTTCTTAAGAAGAGAATTGACTGAATAGATAAGGTAAGCCATTTTAGGAATGAATCATCTAATTACCCCAAGTTTACTGAGGTAAATGTGAATGTATGGAATGGATTGAGGGATGGGAATGTTGATGATAGTGTGAAGCTTGGTAGGATCAACATCGATGCTATGAAGAGAGACTATGAATCCTAGTAGTTTTCTAGATGTAAGACTCAAAACAAATTTGTAAAGATTTAGTCAAACTTTATATTTAAGGAGGTAGTCAAAGATGATGGTAAGATCAAAAGGATGAGTCTAACGACATTTGTATTTAGCAATGAGGTCATCCATATAGGTTTCTATATTTTTGTGAATAAGATCATGAAATTGATACGTAGATCTAGCATTTTTGAGGTCGAAGGGAATTTTAACATAGCAATAGGTGCCTCATTCTATAGTGAAATTTTTCTTATGTTGGTCTTTAGGGAAAATGTGAATTTGGTTATAACCCAAGAAACTATCCATGAGACATAAAATTTAATAACTAATTATGAAATCAAAGATGATATATATTGAAGCTAAAGGGAAATTATCCTTGAGACAAGAAAGATTAAGATTATAGAAATCAATGCAGATGTAAATGACCATGGTGACCTTCTTCTAAATAAGGAATATGTTAGGAACCCATTCAAAATAGTCCATGGGTTTGATAATCTTAGTAT
Source organism: Torreya grandis (assembly GCA_037957365.1). Taxonomy (NCBI): domain Eukaryota; kingdom Viridiplantae; phylum Streptophyta; class Pinopsida; order Cupressales; family Taxaceae; genus Torreya; species Torreya grandis. Next base: position 137,678 of record JARHVA010000726.1, on the reverse strand, counting down.
CAAGAAGCTTGATAAAATTTTAATGGCATAAGGTGGAAACTTCTGATAGAAATTATTGTTGATTTTGTCCCATGGGTTTGGCATTGGGGTAAGTGATAATATTGTGCACCATGATTCTAAGTTTAATACCTAGCATGTACTCGTAACACCAAGAAAATATCTCACAATATTTATTGAATAATAAGTTAAATTTATCATGTTCATTTGGTGTGAGTTCATGAGAGACTGTAATTGGTTGAGGGCATAATGGGATATCATATTCAATGCAAGTATTTTATTTGATAAGAATAGTTTTACCATTTTGGAAATGATATGGTGCATTAAGTAATGAATAAATTTTATTTTATTTAGGGTCTATGCTAGTGATGAATTTCTTGAAATAAGGGGCTTTATTTTGGAAATTCTTGAGTTTGTGATGTTGTTGAGGAAGTTGAGGTTCACGGGCATGAAGTAATTTAAGAATGTCTTCATCACTAGGTAGAGTGGGAAGAGGACCATAATACTCGACATATACTTTGAGATTGAGAATTTTATTACCATGGTGATCATATTCAGAATGTATCTGACATATATCTATGGTGTTGGCATCTAATGTAATCTCAGGAGTAGGGGAGAAGGTTGATCAGAGGAGATTGATGTGTCATTAATGTCATTAATGGGGGAATAATTAAATGTAATGATTGGATCTATAAGTGGTATAGAATATGTAGGAATTTAAAAATGTTCAGAAGGTAGGATTTGTTATACCACCCAAGGAGAATCAATATGTGGATAATTAACATGAGGTACATTACCTTCAGGATCTAATTCAAAATCCATGAAAATGGTATTAACATCATGGTTGAAAGCATATATTTGGGCTAATTTTTTTTGATAATACTAACCATATAAGTCTTGAGATTGAGCTTGGACCATGATGTAGTTATCATCATAAGTTAGAGAAATGTTATGTGCTTGAGATTCAGAAGGAGTGTCATAAGGTGAGATTCCTAGATCACTGAATTTGCATGGATAAAAAGTTAAAGGATCTTGAAATAATTTGGCCACTCCATAATAATTACATGTGAAGGAATCTTCTAGGTAATAAATGTCTCGAGCATTGTATGGAGGGTGGAAATCAATGATCTCATCAATGATAGGAATAGTGTGGTCACGAGGTAATAAAGTAGGAGGAAGACAGTTTGAGATGTGAGGATGTAGCTTAGTAGTGTTGAAATTATGTTTCAAGTCATTAGGTTCATCATCATATGAATCAACAAGATTGACCTATAAGCCTAGATTAATGTTGATAAATTTAGGTAAGGGAACACTATTGATTATTGGAATGGTAGGAATGCGATATTGAGATTTAGGATTGGAAATTAAAATAATCCAAGGGTTGGGATCAACCTCATATTTATACCATTTTCCATTATGCAAGAAATTCATGCAATGGATATCAAAAGAGGTGATATACCTCATTATATGAGTCCATGGTCAGCCTAGGAGTATGTTGTAAGATAGGGGCAAATCAAGGACCATAAGCTTAGTTTGAATAGTCTTAGGTATGATTATAAGGGAAATCCAAATACAAACAAGTGGATTTTGATTAGTTTTATCAAATCCATGATAGGTTAGGTGGGTTTGCTTGAGATGGTCCTTATTATAGCAAAGTTTTTGGATGAGCCACAAAGATGTCATATTAATATCAGACCCTTCATCAACTAGATCTTTATGAATAAGGGTAGTATTAATGGATATTTTAATGAATAGGGGTGGATCATAAACATGAAAAAGGATTTAATCATTAATCATATCTTCTTCAAGGAATTCAATTGAAGGTTTGAAATAAGGATAGATGGATTCAATGATATGCATGTTGGTAGGTTGAGGCTCAAGAGAGGATGGTTCTTCATCTATAGAAGATGGATCTTAAATTTATTGAAATTTTTACATGAGGAACTTGTGATGATAAGGGGAGGTGAGAACTAAATCCATAAAGGGAATAATTAAAGGCATGGATTTAAGTTAGTTTAGAAAGTTTTAATGGGATTTAGAAGAAGAACCAGTGTAAGGTTTAGAAGGTAAGGTAGATTTTAAAGAAATGGAAGTGGTTGGGGGTTTAGAAGAAGGGGATGGTTCCTTGTTAGCTTCTGAAGATAAATGAGTAGTTGTATTATCTTTGAGAAGTTGATTTTACAAATATGATTTCTTAGGTTTGATGACAAGATCTTTTTGAGCTAGATTTCAATGATAGTTAACTTAGCTACATTAACATATTGATAATTTTTGTAATATTGGTCATAGTTGGCATTAATAGCATAAACATACTTGGTAGTTTGTTGAGTGGTAGATGTGGGCAAAGATTTTTGGTTATTATAAGAAGAAGCTTTAGGAGCTTGTCATTTTTGAGAATTAGTGTTGTATTCTTGATGATGGAGTTAGATCATGGTTGTGATTGAAGGAATCACCAAGCATATAAGAGACAAAAAAATTGGTGATCCCTTTAAAAGTTTCATGGGAATGACCAATGTCAGCATGGAACCAAAAAAAATTGATTAGGGTCATACCATTTACGAGGATAATTGGGGTAAGTAAAGGGTTTAGAGGGTGCTAATAATTATTTTATTTGATGTACAGTTAATGATATGTGAGAAGATGGGTGATTGTCAGCTTTTCCAACTCCTGGTTTTGTTTGAGGCGTATTTCCAGTGATGGCATTAGTAGAATTTTTAAAAAAGACCTTAAGGAATTTGGTATTAGGTTGAATTACATCATTAAGAAGTTTTGATGTCTGGCTTGGTCAAGAGCTTCATTAAACATTTGAGGGGAAAAGGTTTGAACCTTTTATTGAAGCAAAGGGGTTAAAATAGTTATAAAGAGTTTAAATTTTTGGAAATATTGTCATTGATGTCAAAGGTTTAGCATTATTGGTGATAAAGGCCCCATTGCATTTAATGTTGTTGGTAATAAATATATCTTGGATAATATGAGTTAAAATTTATTTAATATTAATGAATATATTTTTGGTTGCATATGAGACAAAAGAAGGGCCCATGGAGAAGTCGAAGAGCCATGGGATAAAGACAAAAGAAGGATGGGATGCATTTTCCCATGAAGAGTCATCTTGGGGAATACCAAGAGTCACCAAGTGAAGAAAAAATAGTAAAGGGCGAATTTCTCATGAAGGGACACTTTAAGGAATACGAAAAGTCACCAAAGATAAGGACAAAAGTGGGAAAGATGTTTTTGGTCATGAAGGGTCACCACATGACTTTTCAAAGGATTGAATATGAAGGGCCATCCAAGATTGGTGCCATTTTCCATGAGGATTGAAGAGTCACAAAGAGGGAAGGCCAAAGGTCATTTGGAAAGCTATAAATAAAGGCTTGATTAGCCATTTGTAATGTGTGTGTGAGAGGTTGATTTGATATTGTGATATCTAGCTTAGAAGAGCAATTGTGAGAGATGAATATGATTTGTATTTGTTATATCTAGCTTAGAAGAGCAAAGGTGAGAGAGAGGAAGGAGATGTTGTATTGATCTATCATTTGTTGAGATAACAACATTGAGAGATAGGTGTGTGGTATACACAAAGGGGTTGGTGCTCCTGTGGGTTGGTGCTCACAAATTGTTTCTGAGTTGGTGCTTGGCAAAGGGGTTGGTTCTCCTGTGGGTTGGTGCTCATGAATTATTGCCAGATTGGTGCTTGGCAAAGGGGTTGGTGCTCATGAATAGGTGTTGGGTTGGTGCTTAGCAAAGGGGTTTGAAGCTCCTATGGGTTGGTGCTCACAAATTGTAGTTGAGGTTTGTACTTGGCAAAGGGGTATGGTGCTCCTGTGGGGTTATTCTCACGAATATATTTGAGATTGATTCTCTGTAGTTTTTCCTACATTAGGTTTCCACATTATATCTGGTGTCTCTCTCTTGTGTGATGTTTATTATTTGAATTTTATTACATATCTTGAATGTTTGATTAAGTGAAATTTGATAAAGGGAAAGTTTTATAAGATATATAATATACTGATTCACCCCCCCTCTCAATATATTATGTGCTTAACAATTGGTATCAGAGCAGGTTCCTTTTTGAAAAGTTTTACAGCTTGAAGGTAGATTGGGAAAAGCATGATGGCTAGGTCACAGGCAGGATTTTCTAAAAATAAGGCAACTTTGTTTGTTGGGATGAATTATGCTTTTTGGAGCATGAGAATGAAGGTTTATTTGATGGCCCTTGGATTTGACATATGGAAATCAGTGGTGGAGGAATATGAAGAGCCACATACATCTACAATTACTCTAGTAGAAAAGAAGGCAAGTGAATGTAATGCTAAAGCTTTAAATGCTATTTTATGTGGGTTATGTGAATCTAAATTTGTTAAAGTTATGCAATGTAAATATGCTCATGAAACTTGGGTAAAACTTGAGAATATTTACAAAGGTGATGGAAAGGTTCAACAAGCTAAGTTGTAGACTTTTAGAAGGCAGTTTGAAAGTTTGAAGATGGAAGAAGAAGAAGATATAGCAAGTTATCTCTTGTGAGTTGATCAAATAGTAAATCAGATTCAAGGTCTTGGAGAAACATTGGAAGAGTCAACGGTGGTGCAAAAGGTTTTGATATCTCTACCAATGAGATATGATGCAAAGGTTTCAGCAATCAAGGAAATGAAGAATTTAGCCAAGCTAAAGATGGATGAGCTTCATGGTATTCTCACGGCATATGAGATGTAGACAAAATAATATAAACCCTCAAAGAGAGAAGCAGCTTCAAGACATCAAAGAAGGAGAAAGCTAATATTCAAGAATCAAGTGATAGTTCCAGTGATGATGAAGATGACAATGAAGCACTTTTTAATCGCAGGCCAAAAAGAGGAATAGGAAAATATCAAGGAAAATTACCTTTTAAATGTTTTAATTGTGGAAAGATTAGACATTTTTTAGCTAGATGCCCAGATAAGGTTAAAGATGATGAAGAAGAAAAGCCTACATACAAGAAGAATTTCAAAGGCAAATCCAAGAAGGGATTCGAGAAGAAGAGCCTTTATTCTAAGGATCCTAGCTCAGTTGAAGATAGTGGAGTCAGCGATTCAGAAGAAGAAGAGATTGTATTCATGGCCATACATGATGATGATCAAGAAGAAGAAGAGGAGGAAGCTGAAGTAGATATGACAGGAAAACTCAATTGTGCCCTAGAAGAGTTAGAAGCTGTTCAGAAGAAGAATTGAAGGTTAAAGTGCCAGATCAAAAAGAATGAATAAGAGTCAAAGGAAATGATTGAAGATCTACAACACACTTTGAAGAAGCCAAGAAGAATGAAGAAGATCTCAAAGCATAGTTGGAAATAGCAAGAAAAGATTGTGAAAGGTATGTTATTGAAATTGCCTCTTTAAAAGAAGATATTAAGAAAGCAGTCAGTGATAAAGTAATCAATGATTCAAAATTTGAAGATAGCACTAACATGCTGAATAAGATATTGGAAAGTCAAAAAACATATTTAGATAAGACAGGGATCGGTTTTGAAAATAAAAAGAGCTATGCTGAAGCTCTGACACAAGAAGAAATAGAAAGGGGAGAAGTGAAGAATATAGAGGACATTCCAAATAGAGAAGGCTGGAAGGAACAAAGCTATAAAAGGCAATCAGGTCAGAGATATACATATAGGTCTTATTTTTATGGCTATTGTTTTTATTGTAATGGATATGGTCAAAAGAAAGTAGAATGTAGAAAAAGAGCTAACAATTTTAGAAATAAGGAGAAGGAAAGTCAAGTAGAGTCAAGCAGAAGCCACAACTCTTTTGCTCCTCTATCAAGCTTTAATGAAGAGACCATAGTGTGCTACAAGTGCAACAACTTTAGACACATAAATCGGTATTATAGAAGTGTGTTCGAGTCAGTCAAGAAGGACCAGAGTTTCAAAGCTCCATTCATCAAGAAGAAGAATCAGAGTTTCAAAGCTCCATTCATTAGGGAGAAGGTTCAGACATGTTCATGGCAGAAGAAACAACCTGAAGATTCTATGATGGTGCAGACAGCTCTGCATGTGAGAGGTAAAGATCAGCCATGGTTAATTGATAGCGGATGTTCGAGGCATATGACAAGTGATAAAAGTAAGTTCATTTCTCTAAATAATATAAATGGTGGTACAGTGAGATTCAGAGATAAAACCACTACCAGGATAGCCGAAAAAGGTACTTTGAGTTTGGATTATGGTAGAACTAAGACTAAAAATGTTTTGTATGTAAAAGGTCTTAAGCATAATCTATTGAGTGTTAGTAAAATTTGTGATCAAGGATACACATTAAGGTTTCATGCTAAAGGTTGTGAGATTAGAAGAAAAGATTCAAATGAGTTGATTGCAGATGCTCAAAGGACAGGGAACAATGTGTATGTATTGTCAGATATCTTCTCAAAGGCACGATCAAAGGATATATTTAAAGATTAGCAAGAGGAGTTGGGAGTAATTTCTATTACTTCCTTCCATTGATGTTCAGCATCAAGTGAGGGGGAGCTAAGTGTTATCTCTAGGTAGGCCCTTTGCCATTGATGTCAAAGGGGGAGAATAACAGGTACAAGTACAGGTGCAAAAAATAGGTACAAGGTGTAGGTACAGGTTTCTATAGTAAGGGGGAGCTACTGTATGTTTTCAGATGACAAGATGTGGTAGTTTCAAGATTAAGGTTGCCATCAATGACAAAGGGGGAGATTATTGGAAATATTGTCATTGATGTCAAAGGTTTAGCATTATTGGTGATAAAGGCCCCATTGCATTTAATGTTGTTGGTAATAAATATATCTTGGCTAATATGAGTTAATATTTATTTAATATTAATGAATATATTTTTGGTTGCATATGAGACAAAAGAAGGGCCCATGGAGAAGTCAAAGAGCCATGAGATAAAGACAAAAGAAGGATGGGATGCATTTTCCCATGAAGAGTCATCTTGGGGAATACCAAGAGTCACCAAGTGAAGACAAAAGAGTAAAGGGTGAATTTCTCATGAAGGGACACTTTAAGGAATATGAAAACTCACCAAAGATAAGGACAAAAGTGGGAAAGACATTTTTGGTCATGAAGGGTCACCACATGACTTTTCAAAGGCTTGAATATGAAGGGTCATCCAAGATTGGTGCCATTTTCCATGAGGATTGAAGAGTCACAAAGAGGGAAGGCCAAGGTCATTTGGAAAGCTATAAATAAAGGCTTGAGTAGCCATTTGTAATGTGTGTGTGAGAGATTGATTTGATATTGTGATATCTAGCTTAGAAGAGCAATTGTGAGAGATGAATATGATTTGTATTTGTTATATCTAGCTTAGAAGAGCAAAGGTGAGAGAGAGGAAGGAGATATTGTATTGATCTATCATTTATTGAGATAGCAACATTGAGAGATAAGTGTGTGGTATACACAAAGGGGTTGGTGATCCTATGGGTTGGTGCTCATGAATTGTTGCTGAGTTGGTGCTTGGCAAAGGGGTTGGTTTTCTTATGGGTTGGTGCTCATGAATTGTTGTTGGGTTGGTGCTCGGCAAAGGGGTTGGTGCTCCTATGGGTTGGTGCTCACAAATAGGTGCTGGGTTGGTGCTCGGAAAAGGGGTTTAAAGCTCCTATGGGTTGGTGCTCATGAATTGTAGTTGAGGTTTGTACTTGGAAAAGGGGTATGTTGCTCTTGTGGGGTTGTTCTCACAAATATATTTGAGATTGATTCTCTGTGGTTTTTCCCACATTGGGTTTCCACATTATATTTAGTGTCTCTCTCTTGTGTGATGTTTATTATTTGAATTTTATTGCATATCTTGAATGTTTGACTAAGTAGAATATGATAAAGGAAAATTTTCATAAGATATATAATATACTGATTCACCCCCTCCCCCTCTCAGTATATTTCATGCTTAACATAAATATATTATCATCAATCATGTTATGGTTGGCCTTATAGGCTAGATATTTTCATCATTTGATAAAATCATGAGCTGATTCAGTGGGAGATTGTTTAGCATTGATGAAATGGCTAAGGTAATTTTTGGGAAGGTCATTGTGTTAAAAATCTTTAACTAGAGGATTGAATGAATCCTCAAGTTGCCTAAAGGAAGGTTAGGAAAGATGGTTGTACCATTATAATACATTGTGAATGAAGGTTTTACATAGAAGTCTAGTGGTGGGGAAATTATTAGTTTGTATCCAATCTTTATAAAGATTTCTAAATGATTTAATGAAGGATGTAGGGTCTTTAGTCCCATCATACTTGATAGTTGGAGAGATATTACCAATATCAATAAAATGATGAAAGGAGCTAAAAGATTATTTTGAATGTTTTGAAGCATTTTTTTGTTCATCATAATTTTAAGAATAACATTTCCTAAGGCATCTCTAAGAGGTGGAGGAATAAATTTTTGGTTAGTTTTAGGAATTAGAACCGGAGGTTGACTAGCCATATTGATCAAATGAGATTGTAATTGCATCAATTGAGAGGTGTTAGATGTTTTCATGATGTTAATTCATTGTATGACTTGTGTAATAAGTTGAGTCATATCAATTGGTGGGTTGGTTTTTTAGGTGGACTCCCTAAATTGGTATTAAGGATATGGTTATTAGGAAGTGGATTACTAGTGGGATTGTTAGATAAATGTGTGTCAATCCCTCCCACATTGTGTTGAAATGTTTGAAAATGAGAATTGTCTTCATAGGTATAAAATGGATCAGATCCACCTACTTCATATTTAGGTGTGTTTTGAACCATATTACAATCCATAGATGAAGGAGGGGAAGAAGTTCTCCAAGAGTGAGGGCTATCTTGGGAGGTAAAGAAAGGGAGAAAATAATACCCCATATAGTGTCTAGATGGATTCAAGTTATCTAGGAAGATTATAATAGGGAATTTCATGATGCTTTGAGAAAAGAAACATAAGTTTAAGCAAGAAGAAAGAGAAATCAGGGACAAAGAATTAAGTCAACTAGATAGAGAATTAAGTTAGCTAGACAAAGAACCAAATCAGCCAGATAGAAGAACAAGGTTAATAATTAGATACAAGGTTGACTGGGTCAATAGAGTATTGTTAGATAGAGATTGAGAAGAGTATAAAGTCAATTGGGTCAATTAATTACTACTAGACAAAGACTGAAAAGAGTATAGAGTTGATGTGGTTGATTATGTACTATTGGATAAAGGGTAGAATAAATAGATAATAGACATAATCATGCTGGTCAACTGTGTACTGTTGACAAGAAGAAAGATAGATCCTATAAGAGACTGTATCAACAAGAATGACAATGTTATAAAATAGGGTAAATATTTTGTAATATAATTAAATCAAGAAATGAAAGTAAACATACAAATAATTTGATTAGTGTGAGTGATCCAATTAGGGCACACAACATAAAACCTTACAACAATGCTGACTAATGCAAGTTTTTACAATACAACACATAATGATCAAAGAGCAATACTCAAATGAAAAGTAAATGCTAACTAAGTGGTCATCCTAGGTGTTATTAGATTATTTGAAGTATTGATTTAAGTGTGATAGGAGATCTAGCAAAAAATAGGGAACTAAAGAGAAATTTATGGATGGTTTTAGGATATTTAGGATGAAAGGGATCTGTGTTGGTAATTTTACTAGCTTGGTATTGGGGATTACCCCTTCACTTCACAATTCCTTAATAATAAGGGTGTCGGGTGCATTTCCAATATATACCATTAACCATGTATTTATACTTGTCTAGAAAACTAAGTTGACTTCTCTCTTGGTGATGAAATCTAAGTAAGTAGGCCTTGGGAAGACAAGTGTTTAAATGCATTTTGAATGTTATGCGATTTAGTAGTGTGTGCAAAAGAGTAAAATAGTTTAAATAGAATGATAATTTAAAAAAATTCCTATTTAGAACATGTGAGTTACTCTAAGCATGTAAAATTTTGAAAAGGAAGTGTGAATTAATTACTAACAAATAATTGTCAATTCCTTGATGAAGAATAGTACAGAGTTAGTTTAGGTGACACTATATACAAATAGTATAGAACAAAGTTGATAAGGTTGTTATTATTATACAAAAGTAAAGTCTTAAATAATAGAGCTAAATAGGTTGATTATATATCTCAGATATAAGATAGGATACATAACTAAGTTGACTGAGCTGGCTGTATGGTTGTAATTTTGAAGATTGCTAACTTTTACAAAACAAAACTAAAGAAAGTACTAAAATGATAAAGAGAGAAAAGAGAGGAACCTTGGAGGGATTGAAGATGGTTAGGATTTTAAATTTTTATGTTGAAGTGACTTTGATACTGCTTTCAAATTCTACAAACTAAGTTAACTAGTTTGACTCAGTTCTATAAAACCCAATGCATTGAATAATAATAAGATGACTAAGTTGACCTGTTCGACCTAGTTTGTTGATTTGAATGCTTGCATAGAGAATAAAATGAAAAATTCAACTTGTTTAACCTTGTATTCTTTAATTTATAAATAAATAAGAGTACTATGTCAACCTATTCAATCCAATAACCTGTATTTGATGGAGACCTACACAGATAGAACATAGTCATTTTGATATGACTGTATGTTAAACACATGCACATAAAGTTAGAACTATATCGACTGGTTTGATACTATACTACAAATATATAAAAATATAATAAGATGATATAAATGAAAGCATGAAAGAAACCTGCAAGGGTTAGGTTCACATCGGGTTCACCAAAATATATGCAATGAGAAATATAAAAGATCTATAAATCAATCCTAGCTTGAAGAAGATAAATCCTACGTACACTTCCAATTATGGATACATTATATATTTGGGGCCATGACTAAGATAGATTTTCTAGACCTATCCAAGGAATCTCTTACCATAATAAATTCACTAGGGAGGGTTCCAAAGCCTTCAGTAAATCAAAACTATGTAATAACCCTAACTAGGTCCTATGTTTTCATATTCACTAAACTAATAACAAGTAAAGCAAAATGTTTAATCTAGTGCTCACCAAAGCTTGTGACACAAAATGGGGGTTATTAAACATTAAAGTAAACATGTATAAGAGAATCATAATTAAGGTATATATAGGTAAGAACCTAATGCATGGAGAGAGCAATATAATCAAAAGCCATTACTTATGCTAATTCTATCTACTAAAGAGAGGATCAAAGTTAGAGATACTTACATTGAAGATGAACCCATTGAGACTCAATCTCTCCTTTGGATAAAGGTGCTTCACAAGAGGTTTTTGTGGTTTGTAAGGATCACTACGAAAGGCCAAAGCATCCAAACTTCTCCACAAGAAAAGATTCTTCTCCAAGTAGAAACCCTAAGCAAAGACTCCTTAAGTAGAATGTCATAAGAATAGATTGTAAAAAAGCAAAAAAGAATACTTAACTCTTGATGTCACTCTAATAATAGAAAAATGGATGTGTTTATATAGGCAAATCTAACCCTAGTCCCTTCTAAAAGTTTAGGTTGACAAGGTCGACCCAGTTGACCTAGTATCATTATTGACAAAAACAAATTAGGTCATAGACTAGGTTAGCTAGGGGCTGACCTAGACCTTAATAAGTTTATTAATAAGAGTACAAGGTCGATGGGGTTGACTATGTAATGTAAACCATCAAAAAGGTTTTTAGGTTAGGGAAGGGATAATGAATGTGGTAAATGACTGGAGGAGGGTGAAAAATAAAAGACAAAGCTTAGGGGAATGTTTTTAGGAGCTGGTTGTATTGATAATAAGTGATAATAAGGGACACCAATCCTACAAAGAACCAATGGTCTTCCCACCCCTTTTTGGTGCACCCTTAGGGTGTACATTCAGAGAGATTAAGACTCGATGGGTTTTTGTAAGATATAAAGCATCAAAAATTGATAAAGATTAAAAATATTATGTGTATACAGGTAGCACCATAGATTATTTTGAATTCTTCTATTCCAACCTACTAGCCTACCGCACCCCAATGGACCTTGGCTCTATCAAGAGGCCAACTATGGAGTTTGAACTTTTATTGGAGATAGGAGATGTATTATGAATCACATATTTTTGGTGTGATTTTGAATTTTGAATTTGTATGTTGCCTTTTTATCATTGTTTTTTGTTTTAAATGGTTTGGATTTTAGCTTTTGATGGATTTTTCTACTCCTCCATATGGATTCAGAGAGCCATACATGGGTGACAAAAATGGCTATCATTTGAAAACTTTGGGCTTGGTTGTTAACAAAAGATAACTTAGAGAGTATGGTGTCTAAGAGTATTATAAATTCATGTGAAATAAAAGTGATATCTTGACTTCGACCTTGTGTTATCAAAAGTGGAATGAAAGGAAGGAAAATCAAGGTGAATGAACATGAAACATTTTTAATTAATTCAAATCATAAAAAATGTGAAAAAGGTGAAAAAGGGATAAAATAACAGGGAAGTATGATTCCTTATCATAAGAATGTAAGTATAAGGACACATGCTAGGATGGTTTGTTGTGTAAGTTTTATCTACAAAAGGAATAAAAACCAAATCTAAGAATATGGGATCACAAACTTGTAACCATGTCTTATCATTATAGAAAAGGAATACTTGGTTGAGTAAAGGTGTTTTTGAAATATAATGATGATTTTATGAGGAGAGCCTGGTCCTATCCATGGTCTTACACTGTAACTCATAAAAGATAAAACCCTAGCAGGTGTAAAAAAATGCAAAAATAGTATTTATAAAGAGGGTCTAGTCTTATTCATGGTCTTATAATGCAGAGAGACCCAAGAGGGTGACCAAAGTATGTGAAAATGAAAAAAATAGAAATAGTGTTTTTGAAGAAGGCCTAGTCTTATCCATGATCTTACACTGCAACTCATAAAAGAGAAACCCAAGTGGATGTGAAAATCATTGGAAAATAATAAACATGATAAAAGTGAAAGGAATTCATGAAGAAAAATGGGTCTTATCCATGGTATTACAATACAACTCATGATAAAATGAAACTAAAAGACCAAGAGAAGGAATTAAGGTTTGTGTAAGAAGAAATTACTATAGAGGGTGAGACCCATGGATAAATCCTAAAAAAAGCATTAGTAGGATAGCATATAGGAATATGATAAGAATGAAAATATCTAAACAAAGTATTTATTCAAGAATTATGCATTAGTGGGCTCTTTGAAGACATGGCCTTTATTAGTTTGGAGGTGATAGGTGATAAGACCAAGAATATCTTTCACTAAATAAGGGCCCCAACATTTTTGTGCATATTTGCATTTTTTACCATAGGTATAATCTAATTTAAGGACTAGATCACCGACATTGAAAGTGCATACTTTAAATTTTTAATTATGTTATTTAGTGATATGAGCCTTGTATTGGTGGTTATATTGCAGAACAATTAGATGGTGTTCATTGAGAGGATCAAGAGCATTAAGGTGAGATTCACATAATTATTCATTAGGAATGATATCATGAAGAGATATATGTAATGAGGGGAGATATAATTATAATGGTAAGACAAAATCAAAACCATAAACTAGCAAGAATGGTGTTGCCCCAGTGGCAGTAAGGATGCTAGTATGATAGGTTTAAAGTGCAGGATAGAAATTAAGATGTCAATGCGTGCATGTTTCATGTATAGTCTTTTGGAATATTTTATTGACAATTTTATTAGTGTCCTTATCTTGTCCATTGCATTATGAATGATAAGGCATGGATAATTTGTGGGATATTTTAAATTTAGTATATAACTGATTTATGTCTATGTTTTTGATATTACCACCATTATCATAAATTATAGTATGGGGAACTCCAAAACAACAAATGATTTGGTCAAGGATAAATTTATAAATTGTGGTTCCCATGATGTTAATAATAGGTATGACTTCTACCCATTTTATAAAATATTCAGTAGATGTGATAATAAAAAAAATCCCATCTTGTGATCAAGGCAATTTTTTGATGAGATCTAATCCCCACATGGAAAATGGCCAAAGAGACTCCACAATTTTGAGCTTGACTTAGGGTGAATGAGATCATCATGGAGTTGGTAAGTGATACATTTTTTAGTGAAATAGATGGCATCCTTTTCTAATGTAGGCCAAAAGTATCCCATGCATAGGAATTTGTATGTTGTAGCATGTCTTCTATAGTAACCACCACAAATGGATCCATGTGTTTGTTCAAGGAGAGGAGGGATATCTTATTTCATTACACAGTAGAGTAGGGTACCTTCTACATTAAAATAATAAAGGGTATTGTATCGAAAGACATATTTAAATGTTTGTTTTTGAATTATAGTTTTTTCATAAAAATTGATGTTTGGAGGATAAGTTTGATGTTCAAGGAATTGGATACTGTTTTTATACCATCAGCTCTTTTGAATAGTGATAGCCTCAATGTGATAGATAAGTGAATCCTATGGTTGGATATAAGACATGCACTTTCTTATTTGAATAATAAATTGAGAATCACTAAGTACTTGATGTAAATGAACTAAGGATTCTAAAGAAGCAATAGAGTCAATGAAAGAGTTTTAATCTCTTAGGATGGGCTCAATGGTAAAAGAGGAAAACTCTTTGGCAAAGGTTGTATCCATTTGATGATAAGAGATAATATTTTTAATTTTACATTGGTAGTAACCATTAACCTGGTGACATATAAGTTAAGAGTCACCCAAAGCGTGTAGATATGTAATATCTAAATCAAGTGTCACTTTCATGTCTAAGATTAACGCCTCATATTATTCCATGTTATTAGTGACATCAAAGGTTAGATAGAATGCCAAAGGGACTATTTTACCATGAGTATTAGTTATAATATAACCTACCCCTATAGACACCTAAATTGCATTTAGTGTTGAAATGCACATAAAATCTATTTAATAATTCTTCTTAAAATAAATCATCACATCATCCTCCAAATTCAAATAATTGAATAAGTCAAATTACTAAATTATGCACACTTTAAATATTTATTTTAAATATAAAATATGGATTTTATACTTCATCCAACATCTTACACCTTTTTCTCCCTCACATGTTGACTCATCCCAACCAAATCCATAACTTTCTCAACCTCCTTTGAGTCATCTCCTGAGTTGTCAAGAAGTTTGACTAATTCATGATGACTCAGCTACCCAATCCCATACTTCTCTCAACCATTTAAAAGGGTCTTCATCCTCATGGGTGAGGACTCATTAGCCATCATTATTTATTTCAATCATTTAATAAATCTAAATAATCCTCCACCATTGGATCTTCCTCCAAAAAACTATAAATAATCTTGAAAATATTCATTTTAAAGGATCTTAACTTATACTAACAAATTTATATTCAATTCACAAGTGAATCCAAGTGAATCAAAGTATATAAAATCTCTTTTTGCATTAAAATTCTGCCTATTCTCCTTTACATTGGAAGAGTGAGCAACCACATTTTTGAAGAGCAAATTAAATTTACATTGCAATGGATAAAGCTTGCACATTTGAAGTATAAGTTTGTATTGTCTATTTTCTTTTCTTGTTGATCTATCTTAGGTAAATATATCTTAGATTAAGATTAAATTATTAGTTAATTTTGTATAATTTCTAAATTTAGTTCAAACATTTTTGGCATGTCCGATGGGACTTTCCCTCATCTTTTTCATCATTTGTTCATCATATTTGTATTTAGAAAGAATTTTTTATTTAATTTTTGTTATTTGTATTTGCATATGTGCTTAACCTTGTATTTTTGAGTGTTGGTATAAACTATAGGTCATTATTAAACATTTTATGCTTGGCTGTGTATGCCCACTACGTAATGACAGATTTGAAAACATGAATATCGAAATTATACATCATACTATCAGAATCAAATTTTACCCATTTTTAGTCTCTTTTTCCTTATTTTATTTACATCATGGCTTTCTATTCACCTTCTAATTTTATCTGTGTTTTTAATTTTTTGTAATTCTTTGCTATAGGGAAAAAGCAAAATCGGTATAGTTTTTAGGAAAATCATTATGTCTAATAGCAAAATCATCATTCTTAGTAGAAAAATAGTTCAACTGAGTAGTGAAATTATCTTGTTTGTACCTCTATGTTTTCTATTCTATGCTTACAAGCTAAATTGAAAATTTGTTTTACAATAGCAAAACTGATGTTTTAAGCATCAAAATTATCTTTTTGTGTAGCGAAATCATCTTTTATAGCAATGAAATCATTTTTACAAGTCATGAATTCATTTTTTTAACCAACGATTTCATCTCTGTGAACTTCAAAATCATCATAAAGGTCAAAAATCATTCTATAATAATGAAATTATTTGTTTTGTGCTTTTTGTATTCTATCTTTTTCACGTGTTTGATTTATTATAATTTCATTTTTTTGTCTTTTTGCGTAACTATAAATTTTTCACATAGAAGTGGTTTTTGATTTATTTTTGTGATTTATATTTACTCTATTGTAGGTTGCCTTGATCCAATCCTAAGTTAACATTCTAACCATTTATTTGTATAATGCTTGTTAAATATAATCATCAAAAAAGGCTAAACAAAAACTAATTTCTTTTACTAACATTTTCAATCTTGTTTTCAAAGTTTTTATTAATTACATCACATTTCATTTCAATATTTTGTTTATTATTTTGAAAATTGTGTATGTTCTTCATTTGGTATCACATTTTTTATAATGATCTAGAATTAGAAACATTTCCATAATTTTATGTATTACTCAAGTCATGCCCACATATGCTCTTTTCTTAGCATCACATTAGTGATGATACTTTAAAATCAATAACAAACACTTACTTTTTATTTTCTTTTTTAGGGGCTCTATCGATCATGGATTTAACCACCATATAGTAGGCCAAACCCCATTTATCAGTGGGGTATATAAATTGAAATCCAATTGTGTCAATTTTATAACTAGTTTTGTGTTTTAAGCACACTTTGATGTGAGAGGATTTCATGTTTCAATACCTAGGGTTTTAATAGTAGTCTCAAAATATGATATTACCAATTTTTGACACACTAGGACCCTTATGGATGTGTTGGAAATTTTGGGACAAGACCTAATAGTGTGAGTCTACTTTATCTATTTATTCCATGGCTTTTTCCCCCTATATAGTGTTTTTTAAACCTTAAGGCTAGGATAACCTCTTTTATCATTTGACTTTGGTGCATTAGTTAATGGTTAGTACTAAGAAACTACCTTCCACACACCCTTAAAATTGGTCTCAGTGGGCCATGGTAATGGTAGGGTTCTCCATGGTTAGTGCCTTGAAATATTGGGCCACATATGAGAATACAAACAAGTTAGTGACATCGAAAGGCCCAATAGTTATTCATGACTCTCATCTTAGTTTTTCACCTTTTATTTGTAATTTATTAACAATTTAGAATAAAAAAATATTTTTTATTTCCTTGTGTTTGATGCATGTCTTTATTTTAAATAAAATCATTTAGTTGAACATCAAACTTTTAGTCACTTTGGTAATTTGATTTACTAGAGCCTAGTTTCAAGTCTTTTATATTGTTGAGTCAAATTTTTACCTTATTAGAGTCACTCATTGAAAGAAGTATGGATATGTGGAATAATAAATTGATCAATTCAATAATAAATCCAAATCCAAATAATCTATGTTATAACCTGGGGTTCTATTCAACCAATTTTGATTCAAACACATATTTTAATCAATGTCAAATCAACCATCCAACAAATCCAAATCTGAGTTGTAATATGTATTCATCCTCAAACATCAGTCAATAAATTCCAAAATTGAATACTTATTAATGTTTACCCATAAAAAAACATCATAATTTTACTTTAGGGACAACATCAAATCAAATTTTGGGCTATGATAGTCAAAATTCTCTAAATAATTTTCAAAGTTCTACACCACCCATACATCAAATGCTACTAGTTATAAATAAAAATACATTCATAGATACATTTGGTTCCAACCTTAAGATCAAAATAAATCAAACTTTCAGCTCACATTCATCACCACTTTCAAATATTTATATGAACCAAAACACATTTGCAATTCAAACCCTGATTCAATCAAATCTAAATATGTTCCATCCAAATAAATCTTTCAACTCCTACACCCAAAAAAACTAACCTTATCACATTCATTAAAATCAACCATTTGATTTGACATCTAACCGATTCAAAAATTTGAGCCAAACTACATCAAATACACATTTTTTCACAAATTCAAACTTATTCACAAATCCCCATACCTTCAAAAATCCATAAAATCCAAATATTTTCACTTTCAACACAAATCCAACATTCCAAGATCAATTTACTTATCTACTACACTTCAGTACTAGTGAATCCCAAAAATTTTCACAACAACATCACCTTATCACTAGTGACCCTATTTTTCAAAATCACCAAAGTCTCCCATCCAATTGTTATAGTTCCAACATCCCTCATTACACTATCAAAGATTTGGTTTATAATGAGGACATCAAAATGAATCTGGATATATTCCAAAATCAGACTTTTGAAAGTATTCCAAGGTATATTTATTTAACCTAATCAAGCCATCTCATTTCCAAATCAAGATCACAATCTTCCATCTATTCTCAACCAAACAACTATTTTTGATCAAATACCCATTTTTGATAAATATCCTATCTTAGCCCAAACATCATCTAATATACCCATCATTGAATCACCATATATCTTTCATCCAGAACTTAAGATTCTAAATTCTTAGAAATATCTTCATCCTAAATCCATCATTTCCAAATGACATGTGAAAAAGAAACTTGTCAATAATGCAATTCAACAGGCCTTCCTTATAGCCACATCCAAACCAAGATAAACTTTATTATCAAAATATGATATAAAATTCCTTTTGGCATTAAAGGAAGGTTCATCATCAACATTAACATCTGCCTTGGTCCCAACAATAGCTTCATCAATATACAAGTTTGAAAATGTTAGTGAAAATTTTATGGTTAAGAAGGAAGTTTCATCTGGCATCAATATAAATTCTCTTGGTATCACCCATACAATATGTTTTCCTTCCATAAACACTATTCTTCCCTTTCCCATTAACATCACACTACCTACACATGTAAATTGGGATCTGCAAAAACAAAATTCATTCGACTTATCCCATGATAACATATCATTTGTAACATCTATAAACATCCATGAAATCATAAAATTTGAAGAAATGTTACCTCAACAAATGTTGCTTAAAGATATAATAAGAAATCAATATACACCAATAGATGAAAAAATTAGTTCCTTATTGATTGATGACAATGATATCAAAAACAATAAAAAAATAAATCCATCTAAAAGAGAAACAAGATGAAATGATCTCCCAGTTATAATCTAGGAAAGAATCCTAATTCTTGTGTTGCATACTTATTATGCCAAACTAGTAAAACGACACTATAATGAGTTAGATCACAATTTTGAGATCACATTCGATGCACATCACATCAATTTTGAACATTCTATATTTTCCATGGAATTAAGGATTGTCGATATAAATCTATCTTATTTTAACTTTTGTAGTATTTGGTGGTTATTTAGTAGCGGTTGGGTAAGAGATATTAGTTTTTGTACATATGGAGAACTCATTAGTACCTAGTGTTTGATAATATTTAACAACACTACTTGTAATCCTTATAGAGAAAATAATCTTGATTCCATGATGATCAGAAGAACTCTTATAAAGTTTTTAGAGTTTAACTTTACTATTAAGGGGTCCATTTGATACTTGTGTTTTCCCAAGAAAGACAAAAAATACCATAGAACTCCACTAAAGAAACTTATATCTAGATATATTTATTCAAAAAGGATTTCCCAATAGAGAATGATACTCCATATGGTTTTCTAATAATTTCTAGTGGGCTTACTAACCTCATCTTAGTTAAGTATTATTCAAAGTAAATAACAAAACTAAAATAGAGATTGAAGAGGAAATATAGTCAGAACAACAAAGATTATCTAGATTTGTCATGGGATAGAAAAGCTAAAAAATGGGAAAATTATGCATCTTGAGAACATTCATTAGGTACAAATGCTAGTAAGTCCAATTTTTTTTATAAAATCACAAAAATGAAAACAAACTTATTATCTACAAGTACCTTGACACTTGGCAGAATCATATTTACACTACATTGCATTTACCATCATTTATATTTTGTCTTGTATATCAGATGTTATGTTTGGCATTTGTTTAATTGTCAGTTCACATAATACATAAATTTCAAAATGCAACTTATCATATAACCCTATTATTTCATGAAAAACATTTTAAAAATTAGCATTACATTGGTTCTTTCCTTACTTCTTATAATAAAATTAAAATCTCTTTTTACTACATCTTTTTGTAAAAACTTATAAAATAATAGCCCACAACCTAGTCTAGAAGATTGTCCATGGCATAGTCTCCTCTTGTAGTTCCCTCTAAATTAGAAAAAATTAAACATATTACAAAAAGAAATATGGTAACTTTACTCACCTATCTTGGTTTTTGGTGATAAGCCTTTGCACCTTACTAGTTGCATGCGGCTAAAACTTGGGGGTAAAATCCTTTTATATAAGCTAACACCCTTATCTAAAACTTATGCAAAGTCAAAATCAAAATTCAACATCTCTCACCCTTCACTATTATTTGGTGTTGAGCCTTCACATCTCACTAGTTGTATAAGATTAGTGTTGGGGAGAGATGCCCTTACTTGCCTATGTATAGTCATTGGTGATAAACCCATGTGTCTTCCTGGTCACATAAGACTACACATAAGGGGTCATAAAAAATTATTAAAAATTAAGTCAAAAGGTGTCCAAGAAAATATTTATTCAAACAACTTGTTTATATGTATATGTTGAAAAGGGTAACTTTATCCCATTAACCGATTCTATCAGGGTTAGTTCTCTCAAGACACATTTAATAAAATTAATATTTTATGAGTTTAGAAAGATGTACACTTTCTCATTTGCTTGTAAGGATTAGGTCACCATAATTTTCATTTGAAATTTTGATTTCCATCTTCACCATTTCATACTTATCATATTCCTTCTTTCATTATTTTTCTAAAAATTAAAATTCATATGTTATGTAAATAAAATAATTGGGTCATCACCTGCAAAATAATTGATTATCACTTTCACAAAGTTTCATGCATATTTATCATATTACATTATTTTCATATGTCAAAAAACCAAAATCAAAACACACTCATCCATGTGTAAATCATTGTCTATACTTACCCTAGTTACTTGGGGGCATCACCTTTCAGTAATCCATTATATATTCCCAAGTTTATCATTTTTTCAGTTGTTAGTCATTTATCATATAACATGCTAAGTTTAGGGTTTCTATTCCTATATGTGAACCTGTATTCTTGCTCATGATATAAAAAAAACATATTTTATATTCCTTATTTAAAAAATCCCAAAATACAAAAAAATCAAAAAAATAATACACAAACATTCCAAAAACATCAACATCTACACATCTACAAATCTAGATCACTTCCACATTGTTCACTCATTCTTGGGTGGGTCACTTGCACATCCTTTTCATCCAACACTCAAAATTCTTTATCAATCATCCAATTTCTCATCACTTCCCTATTGGAAGGACTACATCTAGTTTGATATCTCCACATAGACATTGTCTAAGGTGGATTATGTAGGCAACACTTAGAGACATGGGGTCTATAGGGTTAGCTCGACCACTATCTTTCCTATAATCTATTTTTGAAAACATGGATTAGATTATTCTTATGTTTCTTCCTTTATTGTTTGGTAACTAGCCTAGCTCTTGGATACAATTGTCTAGACTTTGCTCAAATTGTCTTTATTTACAACTTTTCAACTTAAATCTTTTGTGTGTTTTGATTTTTTATTATTTTTTTCTATATCTCTAACCCTTAAATTGGTTATTTTTATCCATTATCTATCCCTAACCTTTAAGTTGGTTATTTTAATTCATTTTATCTTTAGCCATTTATTGGGTTCTTTCCTTTACTTTGTCTACTATAAACATTTTTTTTGTTAAAGTTACTCTTTGTTTATTTGTGTATCATGCTTGCTTTGTATTATTACAATTGTCATTATGTGTGTGTTTAAAATCATTTATATTTATTTTGTTTTCACATCTTATTTTTATTATTTTATGTGTGTTTAAAATATTATATTTTAAAACACATAATAGTATGGTCATGATTTTACTATATTATGAAATACTTTGCTTTTACATAATTTATTCTTTCTTTTATTCATATGCTTAAAACATCAACATTCATCATGATTAATCAATATCAATGGTGGTAATGTGTTTTATTCTATATTAAAAATTAGGTTGCTCAAAGCTTAATATTGTTGTAAATCCAATGCAAGGAACAAAAAACAAATATAATGCAGTTATGTCACATTCTAATCTATTCATAAAACCAATCATACATCACATAAGCCATAAATCCATAATCCATATGTTGAAAGAATTAAAAAATGCTAGCCTAAATCAAAATGCAAGAAATATAACTAGTGCTATAATATATCCATACATCTATCAATCATTCATAAAGTCCATATAAATAAATAAATAGTCCATCAATGTCCACTCCACATAGTACAAAGTTTCATAATCATAATAAATCTATATATAATTTGTATATACAAAAGATACATCTCAAAATATGTATACATCGATGAAATCAATCTATCCTATATCATTTATATCTCATCCTATCCCTATGATAGAGTATTTGGTATCAAGAATATCTCCTCATACCATGGTTTATCTCATGGAGGACCCATCACATGTTGTACATGTCCCATTAACCTCTCTAATTTAATGGGCTAAACTGATCTAACAGATACCAAATGTCTCATATAATACTCCCTAAAAGATGATGCCATCTAAGAACACGCTATATCCTCCTTGAATAAGCTCTTGTAATATATGGCATACTTCATAACCCTCATCACTCTATTTAAATTAGTAATATGCCCTTGTCTAACTAGTAACAACCTCGCCTCTACTAGCTCCATCCTTGTTATATCTCCCTCTTTTCAGTAGTGTTGTGTCAATGATCTATGTTGGAATCAAGATGAATGAGAGGGGGAGTTATTTATTCTTCAAAAACCTTTCTTATCAATTTCACTTAATCAATTATGAACCATTCAAATAAGCATATATGTCTAGCAAGCATAAGTACGTATCCTTATAAGTATGAAACACATGAACACATAATATGTATGGGAAACCCTCAAGAGGAATAAAAAAAATTGATATATATAAATAAAATATTTTCATATAATTCAAACATCAAATTTAGTGAAGCACCCACTTCACATGGAGCACCAACCCCAACTAGCTAAGCAACAACTTAGCTAGGATTTAGCAAGCACCCACTTGAAATGAGGCATTAAAACCCTAGATGACTCAACACCAACTTATAAACTTGATATATTTTATCACCTTAAACATACCCTATTTATCAACTAATTAATAATGACTACTCCTTCATCTCTTCACACTCTTAACCCTCTCAATATATCTTTTAGCCTTCTTTGCTCAAATATGTCTTTTCAAGACTGATTAGGTCATATGACCTTGAATTTAATACATAGAACCTATATAAAATTTTAATCAAATATAATCTATAGTACTATTATGGTATACAATACCTCCTTATGTTCTACAATATGTTATTTTATTTTCTTGCTTTCTACACTCTCAAATAGGCCTAAAATTGCATTGTATTTATACAAGTCTCTTGTTCATATCCTTCTTGTTCAGTCAATAACCCTTAAATTATTAGGTCAGCCATGGAATATATATTAATACATATCAAAAACATTAATACAAAATTATTTTAGTCCCTTTAGGTCTTCCATAACTTATTTAGGCCTCATTTCATCTTTAGGTCTCATGGAGACCTAATCTTATTAAGTCTTCTTTAGGACATGCTACTCTTTACCTTCATTAGAACACATAAAAAAACAAGAATATATCATATTACACTTAAATAAACATATAATAATCTCATCTTAGGTCCATGATACTTTTTATCTCCAATCACCACTTGAAGCACACCATTGACACTGTTCACAATTAGGCCTATGAATACCTAGAAACTCTATTTTGAACAACTGAAGCATAAACATAATTTTTCCAAAAATAAATGTAAAAAATCACATATACATAATATATATGACCTTATGTTCATCACCATGTGATTTATGCTTCATAACTCAGGGCAAAAGGACTCAAAACCTTATCTATAAATAGCTCACTCAAAACTGTCAACTCACCTTCAAACACAATCATGGTGATTATGACCTTCAACACATATGTGGTCACCTTCAAATAATTTTTATGCTTGTGGATTATATTATGAGATAATTATACCATTATTATATATAAGTATAATATGGTCAACTATAAATGTTGGTCTTGTAAACCAATCTCATAATCTTGTACCTCACTATCTCATCTGAGCCAGATAGGTTAACTTAAGAGAAACATTTAAAACATATCCATTGACCTCAAAAAATTATATTAAAATTAAAATGTCTTAAAATATTTTAAAAATTTCCCCATATAATTTTATTCATCCCTAATCCATGATAACACATCCCTAATCACCTTCTCACTTTTGCTTGGGTTTCTCACTATTTGCACCATTAGGCCTATTTGTTATAGGTTGTATTGGATGATAGGTTTAGTGAAAATAAGGGAAATAAAGTGATTATAAACCACCATGGACATAAAATAAAATTATAAATCTTTTTCCTCCATCCATTTAGAAACTATGACTTGGTCAACTCTGACTATTATAATAAATCTATGAGAAACAATGCCTTTCCTATAGGGTCCACTCACTAACCTAACAAACCAATCACACATGGAGATGATTGGGATAGTTTTATACATGATTAAATAGTTTTTATATTCATTTGAAACCATTTTGGGCTATTTTAAACAAAATATTTCACATTAGGTCAGTATTAGGGTTTTACAGAGGGTTAACATTATTTCTATTGTTAATTATTTTTCATAAAGGATTGCTCTTCATTTCCAAAAATAACACCTAGAGATATTATATAGGAACCTTTACAATATATAATTAATATATTATGTTCCCATGTAAATTTTACACATGCCAATGAACACTTGAAAGTTCTTTTAAGGTTGAGAACCCTTCATTTTGTGCACTTGAGAGAGCTCAAAACCAATTTTCATGCCTTTAACATTCAAAATTTGACCAAAAAATTGGTCAAAATACTTGAAACAATTTTTTTTTAAATTTTAATACTCACATACTCACACTTATCTTTAAATTTTAAACTCATACCTCATTTGGCCACCAACTCTCTGTTACCTTACTTAGACCTTGACCTGCAAACCATACTAGGCCTTAAAAATGACATTCATGCCTATTTTAATGTGTTATAAACATCAATCACATGATTAAAATTTTTATCACATGATAAAACCATGTAAAAAATACTTCATAGACCTTGACAACATCTCATGACACCTCATTAGGTCAGGCAAGGTCTATAACCAGTCTAGTTGTAGACCTAGACTTAAAGTCTTACCCCTGTAGGATCACATTGAAACTATCATTATTGATACAATGAATAAATTAATGATAAATAATCCTCATACATATACTCATTCATGTGTGTACTTATTTCACCAATCCATCATACTCATACCTACTCACAAGGTCTCTTCATGTTTTTACTAGTGCCATGACTAGGCTTCTCAAGCTCTTAACACTTGACAACTAACCTTGAAACATTAATTGATGATTATACACCTTAATCACATGAATTTAATTATTCTCAAACCATGTCATAGCTATTCACATACCTCTTCATGCTCATCATGCCTATTCTCATGATATGACTATGCTTGTTATGACTAGGCTTCTTAAGACACCTTATACTCAATGGCTAATAATCAAACATGATTTAATTGAGTTAAACCTTGACATAAACCTAGAAATAATAATTAAGTTTCCTTACAATTATATCTCAATATAGAGACATTATTTTACCTAAAATTTCTCTCTTGTCACATGGCTTCCTTGTCACATCAAACACATAAGCTCATACCTCACAGACCACTCACTATGCATCTTCACGAATGCACCTTGACATCAATGAAATAAACATTAAAATAAAATGAAATAAACCTATACATCATTTACAACACTTATAAAAAAAATCCCCCTTTTTCATTCATGGAAAATTATTTTTCAATATGATCATTCTCATCTATCCAATCTGGTGAATCTCCCTTCTTGAACTTTCTCCCCCTTTAAAATTAATGATGAAGGTATTAAATAAATTTACATATATAATCACACCTTATTTTAAAATAGGATTGACACATAGAATGTGAAGTATTATAGGAACATGATCCCCCTTAATCCATACATATCTCCTTCAAATGAACTCAAATTACAATACCACTTCTCAACACAAACCAAGCTCAAACAACACTCTGAATAGTTCCCCCTCAAACCAAACATCCATCATGCTTCTACTGACTAAATAGTGTCTCTATGAAGCCTAATGGAGTCACATTTTTATATAAATCATTAAAACAACACAAGTTTATGATATTCCTAGATCTACATGCTCTCAAAAGATTGATTATCCTTTAGTATCCTTTTGGGCTTGATTAACACTATAGGCTTGACCTCTTCATGAATCATTTGATCATCAATATGAGATGAAAACAAACATTATTGACTTTATTTCTCATTTGAATTATGCTCTACCATATAAAAAATTCCATTTGAACTTGTAGACAGATCATGACTAACCTTTACTATCTTTGGTTTCCATACATTCAGTTATCTTCTCTCTTGCACTCTAGGAGATTCAAACCTCCTATTTTGACTTGATGACCTTCTAAATATGTTAGGATATAATCTTTAAATATGTCCTATATTATTAAACATGTGTCAAATCACTTTATTCATACCTCTTGACTGATGTGAACTATGACTCCTTTCATAGTCTCATGAGTACTCATTCTTGGAGGGTCTTCTACACTCTCTTATCTATGACCAAAAGAACTGCATACAAAACATTAACCATTGAATAAACTAGAATATTTTATAGCATTACGATATTTGATATGTCTTTTCATGTTGACCTTTTTGTCTTCAATAGTCTTTTCCTTGACTTGAGATGCCTCCTTTGGTCTTATTTGAAACCAAGGCCTATATTATCACTAGTAGACTTTTGGCTACTCAATATGTCATCTATAACCTCATTTATCTTTTAAAAATTCACAAGGGTCTTCACCTTGATAAATTCTTGATCCAACTAAAATTTTAAGGATGCCACTTTAGTTTCATACTTGGTGCATTCTTCCTCTTTAGCCTTTAGGTTTTTATTGACTATCTTCATTTGTGCTTCAATTTGATTGATGATCTCATCATACTCCTTGGAAGTGTTACTTAGTCTCTCTTTAAACAATCCAATTTGATCTTCATAGTCCTTAACTAATAATCTTAGTTTGTGATTCTTTCTCTTTTAGAACTTAAACTCTTCTAGGGAACTTACCAATTTTGCCTCAAGGTTCACTTCAGCTTATTCTTCATTTGATTCTACATCATCCATAAGGACTTTCCCACTTGAGCAACCTCATTGTCTAATTATGTAGCCATAAAAAAGGTTTCATTATTATCATGTTTAGGTTAATTACTACCATCATCACTACCTAATGTGCTTGTATCACTTACATCATATGAGTTATCTTCTTTGGTATATAACATTTTCTTATTTTTTAATTACCTTTTCTTACCTTCATAATTCATAAAATACCTCTTGTTCTTGTTAGGCTTATATACCTTATTATCATCTCCATGTTATTCATTATGTTCTTCATCACTATTAGCCTTATCATTATTAAGACATTTAGATGCAAAGTGACCAATCTTATAATAGTTGAAACATTTGAAAGGTAACTTAACCTTGTACTTACTAGATCCAAACCTTAACTTCCTTGCAAAAATGGCTATGAATTGATCATCATCAACATCTAAACATTCCTCATCATTAATCTTATTGGATTTTTAATTCTTCTCAACTTTTAAATCTAATTCCTTCTTGGGAGTTCTTCCTTTATTTATTCTCATCTCATAGGTAGTCAAGATGACACGAAGCCCATCCATCTCTATCTTCTCTAAATATTACATCTTTTCTACTATAAATAGCTTTGAATCAAGCTTAAGAGTTAGTTATCTCAATAAATTTTGAACAAATTTAGACTCTTTCACTTATTTTCCTAATCCTCTAATGACATTGAAAACTTCATCAACCTTCAATAGGTAGGATGCAATGGTTTTATATTCATTCATCTTTAGACTTTGAAACTATCTTCGGTGGGTCTGTAACTTAGCCATCTTCACCTTGGTGTCTCTTTCATATATAGTCTTTAATTTTTACCATATCTCTTTAGTTGATACATAGTACATCACCTTCAAAATATCTACCTCTGATAGGCCATAAGTAATGACATTCATTGCCTTGGAGTTGTTTTCACTAAACTTCTTACCTGTTACATTAGCTAGTGGAATAGGAGGACACTATAGCCATCCAAAATTGACTACTAATATCATGACCTTAAAACATCAAATATATATTAATCTTGATATTCTAAAAGGCATAATTAGAAACCACCTTTAACTTGTTAACTAGCCATCCTTATTTATAATATCTCCTTTAGGTTATTAGACCTTCTTTAAAAGACTAGGATTTGATACCAAATGTTGGAAGAAAGATGATTGAGAGGGTGGAGTGAATCAGTCTTCATAAACCTTTTCTATTAGTTTCAGTTAATCAGTTATGAACCTTTCAAACAATCATATATGTCTAGCAAGAATAAACATCCATCCTTATAAATATGAAACACATGAACACATCATATATGTGGGAAAAACTCAAGAGGATGAAAACCCATTGATATATGAAAATTAAATATAGTGCTATAATTTAAATATCAAATCTAGTGAAGCACCCACTTCACATAGAGCATCAACCCTAACTAGCTAAGCAACAATATAACTAGGCTTTAACAAGCACCCACTTACAAGGAGGTACTAATCTCTTAGATGAATTATCACCAAATTAGACACCTGGTATATTTGATCACATTAAATACACCCTATTTCTCAACAAAATTATGATGACCACTCCTTTAGATATTCACACTCTTCACCCTTTCAAAATTTATTCTAGTCTTCTTTGCTCAAATAGGTCTTTTTACGACTAATTAGGTCATATGACCTTGAATTTTATACACATAACCTATATTAAATATTCATCATAGATATTTTATATTCCTTCAATGGTATACAATACCTCATTTTATTCTACAATATTTTATTTTATTCACTTTCTTTGTACACTCTTAAAGAGGCCTAAAATTGCCTTGTATTTATACAAGTCTCTTGTTCATATCCTTCTTGGTTAGCCAATCACCCTTACCTTATTAGGTCAGCCATGGAATACATCTTATGAAATATCATAAATATTAATTAAACATGCTTTGATTCCCTTTAGGTATTACATAACTCATTTAGGCATAATTTCATATTTAGGTTTCATGGAGACCTAATCCCATTAGGCCTACTTTAGGATATATTACTCTTTGTCTTCTTTATTACACATCCAAACACCTCACATGAAATGAAAATATCATATTCCAATAAAATATAACTATAATAATAATATAATCTTAGTTCTATGATGATTTTTAGTTCCAATCACCACTTGAAGCACACCATTAGCACTATTCACAATTAGGCCTGTGTATACCTATAAAGTTTGTCTTGAAAAACTGAAGCATAAACACAATTTTTCTAAAAACACATGAAAAAAATCATATATACAAAATACATATGAAATTTTGGTCATCACCATGTGATTTAGACTTCAAAAATCAAGGTAAAAGGACTCAAACCCATCTCTATAAATAGCTCACTTAGAACTACCAACTCACCTTCAAACACAATCATGGTGATTATGACCTTCAACACTTATGTAGTCACTTTCAGATACTTCTTATTCATTTGGATGATCTTATGAGATTATTATACCATTATTAAATATAATGATAAAATGGTAAAATAACAATATTGGTCTTGTAGACCAATCTCATAATTTTGTGCCTCACTGTCTTATCTGAACCAAATAGAGTAACTTATGAGAAACATTTTAAACATATCCATTGACATCCAAAACTTATATACAACATGAAAATGTATTACAAGTCTTTAAATATGTCCCCATTCACTTGGACGCATCCCTAATCCATGATAACACATCCCTAATTACCTTCTCACTTATGCCTGGGTTTCTCATTATTTGCACCATTAGGCTTATTAGTGATAGGTTATCTTGGATGACTAGTTTAACACACCTAAGGAATATAAAATAATTATAAACCACCATGTAAATCAAATACAAGTCTCAATATTTATCCTCCATCCATTTAGCAACTTTGACTTGGTAAACTCTGATTGCTATAACAAATATTTGAGAAATAAGGCCTTTCCTATAGGGTCCACTCACTCACCTGACAAAAAAATCAAACTTGGATATTCCAAAGAGAGTTGAATATATGATTTAATAATTTATCTAGTTATTTGAGACCATTCTGGGCTATTTTGAACAAGATCTTTCACATTAAGTTAGTGTTATGGTTTTAGAGAGGGTTAACATTGTTTTTGGTGTTAATGATTATTCATAAAATATTAACCCTCATTTCTAAAACCAATGTCTATAGATATTAAATATCACCCCTACCCAAATATAATTAATATTTCAAGTTTTAATGCAAAGGTTACATGTGCCAATGAAAAATGAAAAGTTCTTCTCAGGTTGAGAACCCTTCATTATGTGCACTCAAGAGACCTCAAACAAATTTTCATGCCTTTAACCTTCAATATTTAACCTAAAATTTAGAAAACATAATTGAAAAAATATGACACACTTATATACATACTCACATGCTCACACTTATCTTGAAATCTAATACTCATACCTCATTGGCTACCAACTCTCTCTTTGCTTGCTTAGACCTTAGCTTGCAAACCATATTAGGCCTTGAAACTGACCTTGATGACTCTTTTCATGTGCTCTACAACTCAATTACATGATTAAAAAATGTATTACATGATCAAACCATGTCAAACATCCTTTATAAGACTTGAAAACATCTCATGACATCTCATTAGGTTAGGTAGGGTTTAGAACTAGTCTAGTTGCATACTTGGACTTAAGGTCTTACCCTTATAGGCTCACCTTGAAACTCTCCTGAGTGATATAATGCCTAAAATTCATACTCAATCATCCTCATACATCTATTAATGCTTGTGTGTACTTATATCACCAAGACATCATACTCATACCTACTCACAAGTAGGGTAAATTTTAGTGGTGAATATTTGTTAATTCATGAATATTTGGTTTTTAGAAAATTGAATTTGGAAATTTTTGGGAGTAGTACATAGGGTCAATTCACCTAAAAGTTTTGGATGTAATTTTTTTAGTGGTCATATCACCAATCCTTAAAAATAATTATGGGGATATCCATGTAATTTTCCTTATATATAGTACATATTTTCATAAAGGTTACCATTAAAGTATCTTTCTTTACTACATTTCCAAGATATGGAGCCTTGAGGTCATCCAACAACATTTTTGTAACCACCCCTCTACATCCCTAGTAGTGCCTCTTTACCAACTCAATACTACCATTAGATAACACAATGCACTTCTTGACAAATATCTCTTGACAACACACTATCACCTGATTGTTGATGCCCGATAGCACTGTACCACCCAACTACATTCTACTACTTGAAAACACTCTACTACCTGACCACATTATTCCACCCAACATAACTATGTCTCCTGACCATAGTGTGCCATGTAACAGCACTTTACTATTTGATAACATTATGCCACCTGATAGCACTTTACTACCTAACACCATTTTATCACCCATCAACACTATTCCACTAGTTTTTATCACCTGATTGCATTTTACCACTTCTTGATTGATGTCTTCTGATAGTGCCTTCCCAAATATTATCACCCATCTATATCTTGAATCCTACATCATCCTCCTTTAGTTACAATGGTATCAGGTGGTAATAGTAAGGGTAAAACACCATAATAAATAAAAGGAAAATTAAAAACACTATCTTATTTTAGAAACCCAAGAAATAAGACTGTATAAATGACATGCACTCTAAATACAAGTAATTATAAAACTTAAAGAAAAAATTAAATTATAGAATAATTTCAAAACCATTTTAATGTAGAAATCACCATTGATAATGATACTATTTTATTAGAAATAATTAATCCCAATAACATCTCACCACCTAAAGATTTTATTAATGACATACCACCCCTGGAAGACATTCCTCTAGGCACTTTAGAAGATAATTGTAGTTCTCTTTAGACACCAAATTTAGTTCAAAATTCTACTCAAAAAATTTGATGGAGGAAGAGAAGTATATGGATAATAGGAAGGTCTTTTCAAGTTGACTAGACTATAAAATATCTATTTATAAAACATGGAGAACTAAAAAATGGTAATAAGCCTCCAACATAATATAGATGTACAATATACCATTGGAAACTTAGAAAAGAACAAAGAATGCAACTTAAATTGGACATAGTTAAGAAACAATGTGGGAAAATATATATATCCATGAAGTACCCAATTGGATAGATAAAAAAGAACACATAGATGGAAAACATGAAGAATAATTCATGCATGTAAGATATGCACGTAAATAAAAATGATTAGAAATGACAAAAATATCTTGTTGAGAAAGGGGGAACAATCAAAGCTCAATTTGAAAAATTTATGCAGCTTAATCTTAAGGCAAAATGTGTATAGTTCTCTACTATTTTCCACATTTTAAAAAAACAAGACCCATTTATAATTTTTTAGATTATAAGTTTATGTGTCAACATAATAGGTGTCTTGATATTCCACAATCACATTGGTTAGATAGTAGTGCTTGTGAAATGGCAAAATGTCTAGCAATGGTTGAGAAGGAAGATTTGAAATAAAGTGTTAAGAGATCATTATTTATCTCACTGTCCATTGATGAAGTTACTATAGTTGATAACACATTATGGGTTTGTATGTATGTGTACAATTTTTAAACATATTCAAGGAAATATCATCTACTAGCTGTCCATAAAATGGTAGAAAATTGTAATGCAAAAAAACTTCATAAATTGGTTGTATCCAATTTAAGAGATAAAGCTGGGATGAATGATTATGTCATAGTTAATAATTTAGTGTGTGTTGGAAATGATGGTGCATCAATGATGTAGGGGTATAAAAGTGGTCTTTGTGTTCATATTCAACAATAGTTTCCCCATTTATGATTCCAATTCATTGCATGAATCTTGCAAACAAAACTGTTAACATGTTTGGTAATGTCAAAAAAATAGAAGAGATCATTCATGATTTGCATGTTTATATGTGAAGCATCCCAAAAATATTTTTGGAGTTCCAAAAATTTGTAATCAAGGTGACTGATGGTAAAAATTATTGAAAGATGTTGAAACAAGAAGAATTTGCATGTATGAACTTGAAGGCAATTTTCTTAGGAATATCCATCTTTAACAAGTTCTATGTATAAACACCATAGGTAAATTGACAAATCAAAATATTTGTTATGTCATTTAACATATTTCAAAACATTAATAACATTATGTGATATTTTACTGATGTTGAAGGAAATCAACTATTTAATGAAACATGCCCAAGAGAGATCTATCTATATTGTTGACTTCATATATTTGAAAAAACATGTATGTCAATATTTAAATATATTATACACATTGAATAAAATATTTCATAAACCTATTTTTAAAACCTATAAAATTTTCATAGATTTTCAAAATCTTGAGAGTTATTTGAAATTCAATATCAATGATCATCTTTGTGTCATGATAAAAGACATTGAGATCCCAATGCACACTTGCTATAGAAGACTTAAAGTTGTTGGAGATGAATCTGAAGATTTACCTATAACACATTTACTATATGATACTATTTAATCTAAAATGCTAATTAAATTAATCCAAATCTCACAAATTTTATCTACTAAGATCAGAGAACCTTTTCAAAGGGATGAATTGTTGGAAGGCATGGGAGTTGTGAATCTCAATTTTTGGAACAATGTTAACAATCAAGAATAGATTAGCAGTTTATTTCACAAATACATGGGTTCAATTATTAAGCATTTATGTAAATCTATAGAAGTGAATGGAGTTGAGATTAATGGTAATGTAAATAAAAAATTACTAACATCTCAGCCAACATAGTTTAGAATTACAATGATTGATCAATTTTAGTGTTTAAATGAGCCAACTAAAAATGGTTCAATTACATGACTATGATTTTTTTCTATTCTAGTAGCATCTTACAGGAAAGTATTAGTGAATATTTCAGATTATATGAATTGTTCAAATAATGGTTTTGGGTTCTTTGGAAGATGAGTGAGTGCTTAGTGCATTATCTTTCATAAAGTCAAAACTTAGAAATAGATTGGATAAAAATATAGAGACTTTCTTGAGATTATGTTTTGCATTATTATGTGGACAAGTTTCTTTATGATAGAAGACTATCAACATAGAGTTCTCTAGTTGAAATAAGAGGTGTGAGTAATATAACAACCAATATAAAGGATGCAAATACCAAGACTAAATATGGCAATGAAAAGGTAGATGCAAATCACACTTACAATGAGCAAGTTTCTTGAAGATTGTTTCAAATTCTCAAGTTTTAGTTTAATAAGTATAGAAATTATTATTTTATGAAATATTTTTTTTTTTCATCTTCAAATAGTTTAAATTGTGTAATTTATTTCATGCATGTAAACTACTTTCAAGCTCCTTAAACTCTATGGATTAATTGAGAGTCAATTAGAATTGATGTCTTGATTTTCACACTAAAAATTATGAAAATTTGATCATAAAAAATGTAGAAATACTTATTCAATAGACTGGAATAAAGTAGTTTATTTGTCCTACTATAGTTCTATGTATTTAATATAGTATAACTTCTATAACCATTGAATATTTAAGGCTAGCCTCTACACTTGACGGTGACCACAACACATTTATAATAATAAAATTATCAACCAAGAGTATTTCAAACATAGTATAATAAATATTATATCTTTACCCCTATAAATTAATAATTGTTTAAATAATAAATAAAAATATTAATTAATTAAATACTACAAAACATTTACAATCTAGAGCATAACACATTTAAACATAAGTGTTTAATAGTTATCAATCATTTTGAACATTGCCTCCATAATAGTTAAGACTAAAGAACATTTAAACATTACATCTAACCAAGACTTTTTAAAATAGTACTACTATAAAAATATAACCATTCAATATTTAAGGCTAACTACGCTGAACCAAAACACATTTAAAATCATTAAATTACAAACTGAGAGTTTTTCAAGGTATTAATTAATTAATTACCAAATTATTAATTAAATACTACAAAACATTTACAAACTAGATCATACTACATTTAAACATAAGTTAGTTTAGTTCATAAAATCAATAATCACTAAGGTATTCATTAAATACTACACTGCCATATCACCATAGAATATTTAATCTTGACCACAATATATTTAAAATATTAAAATTATAAACCAAGAGTATTTGAGACAAGTGTAAAATATCATTGACATGATAAAATGTATTGAATAAAACAAGTGTTTTTCAAATATAATAAAGTGTTTTTGAAAAAAACATAATATAAATCATTATCATTTTAAACAATATAATTTTTTTGAAACAAACTAATATTTTTCTATAATAGACTCTCCACCCACTTGCTTGTTGCCATTTCCCTCCATTGAGAACCCACTCTCTTGACCTGCTTGTGTGACCTCCATGATAACTCCTTCCTTAAGAAGATCATCTGCAACATAATTGATATTTGGAAGCAAATATCTCTCTTTATTCGTTGAATCACCAACTGAAAGAATACTTGGATTTATATCTATTTTTGGCTTCAATCAAATGTCTGGATCCATCCCATGGTCTTTAATAATTTTCTTCAAAGTGTTGTTTTGTTAGAACAAGCTTTTCCTTGAATGCAATCACTGAAGTTATACTTTTGTGGGTATTTTTCAAATGCACATTAATAAGTTGTGCTTCTTTCTTCAAATTTTCATATTTTGCTTACAATTAACAAATAATATATAAGACTCAAGTACATAAAAATTATAATAACTAAAATACATGTTAGAAATAATGAAAACTTACCAAAGCTTTTTCCTTCTTTACTTGCACAATGGTAACAAGGTTTATATCTCTATCCCATTGATTGAAATAGGCATGTGCTTATCCATTTAAATGTTCCAACCTATTTATCATAATTCCTAGAATATTATCATTATAAACATTATTAATAGAAATTAATCCAGATTGAGCTTGATTGAATAAAGCGTCAATCTTTGAGGATTCATTTTGAACAAATAAAAATAAATTAACTCTTTGAGAGTGATTGTGATATTGGGCATTGATTTATTTGATCAATGCTTTTGCCCTCATCTCCCATTGTTTTAAGTCATTAAACTCATCAATAACACCCTCCTTCAAATTAGCAAGTAGATTTTCTCAAACTAAATTATCTAATGAAATATTAATTATGGAATCATCAGACACATTCAAATTATTAGTGGTGTGTGGGGTAGATGAGGAAGAGGTAGAATGCACTTCTACTATAGTCAAATTATCAACTCGAATAAAATCATGTGGATTAAATCCACCACCAGTCAAAGCCCCACTTTAGATCTTGAGATACTCTTCATTCAGATCAATATGATGCAAACATGTAAGAACCTATCCACTAGAAAAACCATCAATATAAAAATTTGGGAATCCAGACGCTAAAATTTGTAGGGTTCCTCTATTCTGTGCAGGGAGGGAGATATGATTTTCTCTTTTATGAGTATGGATGGGTGGTGGGGCTGGTGACATACTTATTGGTCTCCTCAAAGATGGTAGGATGACTTATAAAATAAAAAATTATTCAAAAATGGTAAATTCAAAAACATAAATTAATGCAAATTCAAAATGAAATAGTTATTACATGTAGTCAAGGAGATTGCCTCTTCCATTTTGATTATCCTGATGGGAGTGATAGTGGTGATTTCACTTGCAAAAAGAGTAAATTATCTAGTTAATAAACTACCTAATTTTAAAAAACTTTAATTCAAAAAATGATGTTAGGTGGCAAACATTGAGTGCATTATTGGGAAGAATCCTCAATGGCAATGGTTTGAAAATCAACTGCAAAAAACAAATAAATTAATAAACTATTAAGAAAAATATATTTTACATTAAATAATATAATAAATAAATAATAAATGAAATTTGGGAGAACCTACAAGTAGAGATGATATAGAATCAGTTCTTGGGTGTTTAGAAATGTAGAATGAATCAAATGAAGACTCCATGAACTCAGTATTACCAGAGCCTTCAGGAGCACACTAACCTTTTAATGCTACCTATTTTATTATTCCATATACACACATTCTTACCTATAATAACTAACAATATAATAAATTTTAAAATTTTAAATATGTATAATGCAACATGTGATTATTTTGAAAACTAAATTTACCTCCTATTCATTGACAAACAAAGAATTAGCTATCATTTTTGTCTAGAGGGCAGTAGGAATTATTGTATTCTATATATCATATAAGGCCTCATAATATAAGGCTAAAATATAATTAGAGGAATAAATGGTGTAAGTGTACTTATAAAAGTCATGATTCAACTCAACCCTAATCCTACTTGATATAACTCTACACCAGTCATATTTCACCCCTGGTAGAGAATGAAGAATGTAGTAAATAACCCAAAAAGAAATGTTTGCTAGTCTTTCCTAAAAAATAGTCCTAGCTTGAAAGAAATGTACAATAGATTTTAGAAATGGATTAGATACTTTTTCAACTTGGATTCCCCTTCTGAACTGAGTATCTGCAATGAAAATAAAAAAGATGCAATTAGGACATCAAACTAATAATAACAATTCAAGAATAATAAAAAAATGTTAATATCAATAATAAAATTACCACTTACAAGTTGGGTTTATGAATAAGTTTTAGACATACTCTAAATATGTTTTATCTTCATCAGATAACATAAAATTATTGTTAATAGGGTTTGTGTTGTAATGTAGAAGTCCTTTTAAATTGTGGATATCTAATGGAGAGGTGCCAAAAGATATGGATTTAGTGTTAAACTGCAAATGGAATCAGGTCTCAGTATGGTTGTAACAAGAGATAGAGATTACAATAGGTTATGGTTGATGGTGGTGTCATACTGAGGCATTTCTACTAGGCCTTAGAGTTTGCATGCATCTATCCAATCCACATATGATTCTGGATCCTCCACTAACCTAAAGAAGTCCAAACATAATAGATTTTTGAAAAAGATGTTTTGGATTACACCTACTTATATGGACTTATACGCCATTAGTATTTCACTTAAGAGTTATAGGATAAGTCTAAAGAAAGGAGAGGGATGAGAAAAACCTAAGAATAAAGTGTGAAAATGAGGGCCATGGGGGTATTTATAAGTCATAAGGGGTAATAGAAGTAATTGGTTCATGTGATCAGTAAGAATCAGTCATGTTTTATCATGTTACAACTAAGTATAAGAGACATGGTAAGGGGAAATAACATGTTATAAGATAACATATAATTAGATGATAACAACATGCCATCCAATGGTACATGTGTGTTATTGTCAAACTACATAGCATCGACCACAAGCATAATGCCAAGTGGAAACATAATGTTGAGTGGTGGCATAATACTGATCAAAATCATAGTTTTGAGTGAAATCATAGTGCTATCATCAAGAAAAATTATACCACTTGATAACATAATGTTGAGTGGCAATATAGTGATGAGCAACAACATAGTGTTGAGTGGTAACATAGTACCAAATGGTAAAATACTACTATTTCCTGATAACATGATGTTGAGTAATAACATGTTGTCACCTGATGGCATATTTTTAAGTGATAACATATCAGTGTCACTTGATGACATGTTACTTCCTATAAACATAGTGCCAACTAGTAATAAATTGTTGTAGCCTATCACTTGACATAATGCTCTTGGCCATTGTATGGAAAACTAACAAGGCAATTTTTTTCCTAGATATACTCAAATTATCTAAAGCTATGAATATTATTCACCAAGGCTATGAATCTAATTCACCTAAATAAACCCAAGGGGGTTTCTGACATGAGCTCTTAAAATGAACCATGCATGCTTTGACTAGTGTCAAGACTAGGCTTCTCAAGCTCTTGAAACTTGATAACTAACCTTTAAACATTCCTTGATGATTATACACATTGATCACATGCCTTTCATTCTCTTCAAACCATGTCATACCTCTGCACATACCTCTTCATTCCAATCATGCCTATACTCATGATATGACTATGTTTTTTATGACTAGGTTTCTTAAGACACTAAGTACTCAAGGACTAATACTCAAACATGATTTACTTGACTTGAACCTTTACATCAACCTAAAAAGAATAAATATTTTGTCTTAAAATTTTCTCTCAATAGAGAGACATTAGGTTGCCTTCAAATTCTCTTTTGTCACATGGCTTCCTTGTCACATTAGGCATACAAGATCATACCTCATAGACCACTCACCATGCATCTTCACTAATGCACCTTGACATCAATGACATAGACCTTGAAATAAAATGACATCAACCTTGACATCTATGATAACACTTCTCAATACTATATAGTCTAGAGTTTGGGTCTCTACATCATGTGTAACCACTACTATCACCATGCCATCTCCATCTATCCCATCTATAATCACCTGTAGTTTGTCAAACTCAGACTGTAATAATCTAATCTTAGTCAAATTGTACCCTCTACCATCAACTACACCCTATAATCTAGACACCTCCTAGTGTAATCCATCAATATCCATATCATGATCTCTAATATCCTCTCAAAGTTTGTCAACAAGTGCATGCTCCTCTCTAGATATTGGAGTACATGAAGAACCAACCATATCCCCTCTATTTATCTAGGTGTCTTGTAATTCCCTCATCATCACATCCTCCCCTTATTTATCCTCCTTAATATTAACCTCTATCAATGGAGTCTCCCCTCTAACCCTCTACTTTGTATCTATATCTATCTCTATATCCACATCAATATCAACCCCTATATCTTACAAAATCTCTACATCCTCTACCTCAGTAATCTCCACATTTGTAGCTAGATAATCACTAAAGCACATCATCTACCTCATGATAATACTCATCCTCTATCTCCTATAACAACCCTCTTAATATGGGATCCTAATCTTGTGGTTTATGGTTGCCTACTCAAGCTAGCCACAAGTCTCTACCTCCATGTCCATGGTGGTGCATATAGAATATTCATTCTAAGTGGTTTCTACCAAACCCACCAATATACATAGCCATCAATAATACCCACATCAATCATGTATCTCTAATCACTCCATCCAATAGTCTTTGATTGTGACCATCTATTGTCATCTATCACTGGATCAATGGTCATGCCCTAGTGTGCTCTCTCCCTCACTGATCATACACATACATGTGGCCAAATTGGTATATGTTGTCTCACCAAAACTATCTCATCACCCTATCAAGGTGATATATCTCTAAGTTTTAATCATGTGTCTTAATAATTTAACATGGGGTCATCATATAAACCATGTGAAGGTCATCATGTGGCCACTAAAATATAATCTCCCTGTAAGGTCTCTAGGTGATCTGATCATTACCTAACTCATCAATAGTCCTCCTGTAAAACTCTAAATTGCCTAAGTGTGGTCTCTATGTGTCAATAATCATATTCCACCCATGTTCCAATGCTTCATCATCAGACCAAGTGCTCATGTGTCTAACTAGACTCTCTATAGTAATGTGCTCCTATTACCACACCTATAGTAATGTTAAAGAACAAATCTCTCTATGATATATATAAAATGCATGATGTAAATATTAGTAAAAATTACTAAAAATCATGCAATCCATGAAAATATTTCACCCATCTCCATCATATCTCCAATCACATCTAGAAGACCAATAAGACATAACCTTCCACTCTTGTCATGTAGCATAATGCCACAGACAAAAACCATGAGTATAATAGTTAAAGAATCCATCTCCATCCTAGTACAATAATCTACATCTATATCACATCTAACAATAGGAATCATACCATCACCAAAAATCTTAAATAATATGATCTCCTATGGACCCTACCCAAAGTATACCCATCCCCCTCATATCGGAAGACCCAAAATATGTTACACATCCTCTAACGTGACAATCATCTCCCCTATCGACAAGTGAAATGTATTAGTTTCATTGTACCATCTCTTTTCAAGTGTTTTTAGAAGCACTCTATCCACTCTAATCTCTACCATCTATGTAATGTATGATATCCCACTCACCTCTAGAATACCAAAATCATACTATGTAAGGCATACCATCCACACCATCTATCTAG
The DNA here is from genome assembly GCA_037957365.1 of Torreya grandis. NCBI lineage: Eukaryota > Viridiplantae > Streptophyta > Pinopsida > Cupressales > Taxaceae > Torreya > Torreya grandis. The sequence continues at coordinate 96,148 of JARHVA010000726.1, read as the reverse complement.
GTATTTGATCCCGAGTCATAAACATTGGTAATACCTCCTGCACTTTATATATGTTAGTAAATAATTAATTTTATTAGACATTAAAATCAAATCATCATTACATTATAGTCATTAAAAAAATAAATAATAATAATAAATCAAACATAACAAACATTTTCAATCCATCTATTCATAAACCATTATTTCACTCTTTATAGCATGTTTTCACTTTTCATTATTTTTTCTCCTACATTATGCAATTTCATTATCTATCCCTTAGATTTTGCCTTTTATTGACCATTTTATTCATTCCAATGAATTTTCCTCTTAATGAATTCGCTTCCATCTCTGACAATTTTGCTCATCTATTGAATGATTTCACAACTCCCAAGTTGTGAAATCACATTTTCTACTTTCTCATGATTTGTAGCCTTGTTCAACAAATTCGCTTCTCTATTTTATGAATTCATAGTTACCTATAGTGAATTCACTATTTTTGATACTAAATTTATGGTTTTCACATCTAAGAATTCATTTTCCTTCTCTTTACACCCTAATTAATGACCATAAATGCAAAAAATTTTAAATAAAAAACTAACTTATTAAAGGCCTGCTCTTCTTAGGTCTTTGAAACCTCCTCACTCACTCTACTTGGTGCTCATGGTGTGAAATATGATCCATATTTCTTCCAAGGTCTTATAGAAAATATCTCAAGTAAATTTTCTTAGCAAAGAACTTTGAAAATCAAATTTGCACACATGAATTTTTCTACCCTATTTATTATACATATATTTTTATCCCTTATCAAATATTTTCCCCCCATCCCTCAATATTAGTCATTATTCATCCATTTTATAAATTTTTGGATACTTTAAATCAATTTATTCTAATTTTTTAACATCTCCTAACAATCCATATGCATAAAATTATCATTATCATTTGCAATTCAATATATGTTTTTCTATTTTTAGATCTACAACTCATTATCTCTGGGATATATCATTCCCAAAATTGCTCAATTTACCCCCACATCATTATAAAAACATTAAGCATGCAATATTTGAATGGTAAAAATATTATTTTCAAAATCCATACTATAGTTTTTAACTAGGGGCAACCTTTTTACACAACCAACATCTTATAAGTTTGACATCAATTTTACAATAAGATGCTTTATTATTTATTCACATCATTTTGTCAATTCCTCTTTTTATTAATTTTGAGTGCTTGTTTGTTTTCTCACAAAAACCCTCAAGGGGGCATCATCACACTCATTTTTTATTCATTTGGGGCAAATTTCTCCTTCTTAATCATCAACACTCTACTTATTCTATTATTCTTTAAAACAATATTGCTTCACAACACTATTTCAAATAGGGGCAAATGTAGACACCTAAATTATGTTTAGTGTCAAAATAAAGCTAAAATATATTTAATGATTCTTATTAAACTAATTCATCACATCATACTCCAAATTCAAAAAATTGAATAAGTCAAATTAGTCAATTATGCACAATTTAAATCCTTATTTTAAATATAAAATATAGATTTTACACCTCATCCAACATTGACACCCTTTTCTCCCTCACATGTTGAATCATCCCAAAAAAAACAAACCCATAACTTTATCAACCTCTTTTTAGTCATCCCTTGAATTATCAAGAAGTTTGACTCATTCAGGCTAACTCAGCTAACCAATCCCATACTTCTCTCAACCATTTGAAATGGACTTCATCCTCATAGATGAAGACTCATTAGCCATTTTTGATTATTTGGATCATTTGGTAAATCCAAATAATCCTCCACCATTGGATCTTCCTCAAAATAACTATAAATAAGCTTGAAAATCTTCATTTTTAAGGATCCTAACTTATGCTAACAAAGTTCTATTCAATTCACAAGTGAATCCAGGTGACTCAAAGTATATAAAAACACCTTTTACACCAAAATGCTGCCCATTATCCTTTGTATTAGAAGAGTGAGCAACAAATTTTTTGAAGAGAAAATCAAATTTACATCATAATGGAGAAAGCTTGAAAAATTTGAAGTATAAGTGTGTGTTTTATATTTTCTTTATTTTTTTCTCTATCTGAGGTTGAATTTAACTTAGATTAGTATTACATTATTAGTTTATTTAATAACATTTATAAATTTAGTTCACACAGCCCTAGCTCCTTAGAGACATTTGGCACCATCAAAGTGAAGGGTCTAAGTGTCTTCATGTAAATCGATAGTGACTTTAGAAAACTCTCTGATAACTACTTTAGATTTAGTAGTATTGAGAATGACATAGGTATAGTTTTGATTACTTACTTCTAAATCAAAAATTAAGTTATAGAAGTAATATTTAAGAGAGATATTCTGATTAAGACCTTAAATAGAGAGAATATTATCATTGGGGAGACTATCTTAAGGGACATTTGTAGCAGGTATGGGTGCCACTATAATTTTGTAGGCAATAACTTTCCCTTTGATAATTTTTTGCATTATGATGTGAAGGTCAAATTACATTAAGAGAACCATCCACTTTCCATTTCTATCTCCAAGTAAAAATGCTTTGCATGAAAAGTGATAAAGTGGGTTGGAATGAATGATGCCATAAGTTTTTTGATAGAGCATGTAGTGATAAAGTTTCTTAGCTGTAAAATATATAGTGAGGAAATCATGTTATACTTTTGTACAACATTTTTGTAATCAATGAGGCCTCTAATAATATAGTAAATAACACACTCTCTTCTAGTATCATCTTGTTGGGAAAGAATTTCCCCAACTGATATGGGAGTAGAAGTGTACAAAATCAAAGGACAATGATTAGAGGGTGGTAGAAGGGTAGGAAAATGAATAAATTATTATTTCATGTTGTCAAATTCATTTTTACAAGAATCAATCCATTTTAAATCCTTAACTTTCTTAAGAAGATAATTGACAAAATATATGTGATAAGCTATTTCGAGGATAAATCGAATTTATCTAAGCTTATTGAGGTAAACATGAATGTTTGGAATGGATCGAGGAATAATCATGTTGACAATATCATTGATTTATAGGGATAAAGATCAATATTATTATAGCCAAACTTTTTACCCTAGGAAAGGTTATTTAGACTTCTATAATTTGGTGAAACATTAGACTAACCCTTGACCTGTGGTTTGTCTATAATAGGGGTAACCGTCTATTTTGAAGGGATAGCTACACTTGATCATAACTTAGGATAAATTTAATTAAATTATTTATTTAAATGGGGATAAATAATTGAAATAAACCTAACTACAGTGGTGATGCAGCAAACTTTGTTGACCACTACCATACATTACATAATACACTAAGATTTACAAGATAATATAAACATAAACACATCCTAGACTAAACCTATTGCATAATTTTTTTATATAAGAGTAAGCCATTGTAAGGATGAGAGGAAGACTGATTCCAATTCAAAACCCACAAAAGACCATTGATGACACTAACTATAACCTGCAATAGAGAAATAACCACATGAGGCAAGATAAATAAGACACAAACAAGGTGACATATATCTACACTTGATGAGATCAACCATTTAGATATTTATCACTATAAGTAGTCATAGAATGAGGTAAAACAACAGATGTTTTATTTATTGTAGGAAAAACAAATGGGCAAGGCTTTTCCAGACCTAGGTGGAGGATACAAACTTAGCCAAAAGTGGCTCAATATACAAAGAATGTGAGAGAGAAGAGAGAGTGGTGTGGTAAAATATGAGTGAAAAGTGTCCATGAGAGTTATAATTAAAAAATGAGTTATGATATAGGATATGAGACCTCCAAGGCCATGTGTCTCACTCCTGAAGCAACTTTAACCTTCCAAGTGGTGTGGGGGTTATAAACTTGCTTAACACCTTGATTAACTCCTTAGAAACTACCCTTATTTACATGAAAGGAGTGACAAATGGAAATTACAAACATGAATTAAAATTTAAATTATTTTAAATCACTCATTGAATATTTGAAATGTCCTAATGATCTACTCTAGCCTATCATTCCATCAGTTATATGCATAGGTGTTTTGTAACTTTCCATTTCCCATGCCTAGATTGGTCTAGGTGGCCTAAAATTGAAGTGAATATTATTAAACTCATCCAAACTAGATGAATAGTACTAAAATATGTTACCATGTCTAAAACAAACAATTTTGGTTCTTAGACTAACTACCAAGAACTCATTTTTCTCCTTGAGTCTTTAATAACCCTAATTTCCTTGTACCCTTTTTTTAATTGTAAATCTCCTTATGTGGGAGTTTATGGATGATATTGACAAAATAATATAATATTATAGGATTGTATATGGCCTTTTAGTTATATGTCAAATTTCATCTTTAGACTCTGAGTGGAAATCCATTTTTCTATCTTTCTCTCTCTTGAATTAGTCCTCAATCAAGCCTCCTTGATTTGGACTCTATTTTCTTGCTCCAAACTTCTGCCACACATTTGAAATCACCTAAAATCATGTTATTAACTTTTATTATGCCATAAAAATATCTGTGTCAAATTTTGGGTCCTAAGACCCTGTGGAAATATATAAACCATGAAATGGCCAAGTCACCTAGTCTCATTTTGAGCTTATTTGAGATTGCCTTCAAAAATGGGCCTAATTTGATCATCTACAAAATCTCATATGAAATTTTTTGGATTTTAAAATCTATTAAAAGTCCCAAATGACCTCATACCATGTTTGGGAAGCTCTCCCCTTCTCAGAACACCTGTAAAACACAAAAAAATTACATTAACAAGGTATTTTGGGTATTTCATACAATAGTCTATATAAGTGAAGTACATGTGAAAAACCTCCTTGGAGTCATAAACAACATCCAAGATGTTTTAGGAGTAAGCTATGGAATTTTATGTGCATTTGAACTCTTTTCCACAAACTAGTCACAACTGGGGTTTTGGGAGGGTTTAAGACCTATTTGGGGTCTTAATGATTGTTCATAATTAATATATCATTAAATGACATACTTAAAATTGTAAAGTATTCTTGATATACCTATTAAAATATTCTAAAAGTCTCATACTCCCATGTAATGTGTGGGAAATGGTATGAGCATCTGAAGTTGCTCTTTGAGTGGCTTGCTTAATGTTTCTAAGGATAAAGAGAGATCAAACATGAATTTTGAGTTTAATAAGTCATTACCATTGATGTGAATAGTTCATAAAACTATATAAAATACATTCACATTATCCCACATGATTTTTAAGTGTTGGTTACCCCTCTATATGTTACTAGTACACTGGTTAATGTACTTGGGGATAAGAGCCTCTCTACTCTTTGCTACCCCTCAAGGGATTTGGAGTGAAATTTGAAGTTTGTTTCCACTTGATAGTGAATATATACCTATTTCATGAATATTTAATACCCCTAGGATCCATTCATGGGGTCTATAATTCTTTCTTTTCTCTTTGAGACCAAGTAGACTCCTAAGTCTCATGGCTGCCCTTTGCCCAAGGAACGCGTAAGATCTAAGAAAAACAATGGGTATATCCACTATTTTATGACTTAAATGAGACCATGGATGTCTCATTAAACTAAAAAAAACCATCTATACCAATTTATAAAGTCTAATAGTACCTATGGAAGACTTAACACTTCAAATTCTCAAGATTAGCTATAGGCCTGTTAGTGTGACTACAAGGTTATCATGACTAAATTTCTCTTAATGTATCTATTATTAGGGTTATGAGTTCACCATGAAACATTTTTATATGAATTTAAGCAAATTATCATATCCTTTATGGTCTTTAACTTCACTTTACCAATCCATTTCCTCAACTTGTTGCCGATACATGCTTGTGTATGCAACTATGTTTGTGAAGGGCTAAACAAGGTTTGATCGAGTCTATTTCAATTCAAGATTGAATTTGAGGGTTTTATGAACATAAATTCACATTATGTCATTCATATTCACTTATTTTACTCTCATTTCTCATACAATCCTTTGGACCCCTCAAACAGGCACATACTTCCTATTGAGAAAGCACACCTAACTATGTGTATGTGTATTAGATTGAGTAGGCATGGTACTCAAGGTTTGAGTATTTTACATCATAATGTGATTATTATTAAATGATAATTGATATATAATCAAACTTATAACACTTACCTTTCTCTATTTCAATCCTTTGAATATTTTTAAACTTGATTAGAGAGGTAGAGTTACACTTGTTTCCAAGGGTTGTATGTAGGGTCTTATGATATTTATCTAGAACTCTTTGATTAGAACCATTATGACCTCATTTACTTGGGAAAAATTATGAATTTTTTACCTCTCAATTATTCACACAAACTAATTTTCAATATCTTGAGAGACCTTAACTTTCTATACAAACCTACAAGTGATTGTAGGTGACTGTGCACATCAAGGCTATGATTAGTCCTTTTTTAGTGTCTTAGAGCCCTATCTTAATCATGAAAACCTCAAATTTATGCCATGACACTAATAAATAAAAAACCTTATTATAACCTTAGAAACTTATACTCCATCATTATCAATGTCTAAAGACCAATATCTTCAATAGGTTGTAGGTGCTTGATTAAGATGATTTGACTATATTTAGGCCTTTTAGGTCTTCAAGACAATAATCTTAATATCCTAATGAGTTATTCATGTGGTGAATAAGGTATTAAAACATGTATAAATGATTTTTACCCAAAAATCCATCAAAATCACTATTCAAAGACCAATCTTATCAGTTGTCTATAGGTGGTGTTAGGGTAGTGGATTATATATTGGTTTGAGTTTGAAATATTTTAGGTCTCCAAGACCATATTAAAGACAAATACCAAACATATTAATTATCATTTATATGTTTTTTTGTTTCCTTAATACCTTCTCACCACCTTGAAACCCTTGTATTACATCATTGTGACCCTGTTCAAAGTATTTTCAATACTAGCTAACTATAGGTGCATATTAGGCAGTTTGACTATGTTTAGTCTTATAGATATTCAAATAAATCCTTAAAATTCTATTTAATTATTATAGTATGTCATTTAAATGATGTCTCAAAACACTTTAAACATCTTGAATACTTATATTATCATAAACACCTCTATTTCAAGGCCAAATCAACAACTAGATATAGGTAGATGTTTTAAGGTATTTGATTGTGTTTATGGAGTTGAGGCTTCCTCTCATCATTATCTAAGTTTAAAATGATTATATCATGATTTATATGGTGTTTGAGACTCATTCCATTACTTTTAAACCTTTTTCTCACAATACTACCATCTAAGACAGTCTTCAACTGGATGTAGGTGTTGGTTTGAATAGTTGGGTATATATAGGGCTACACAAGGCCACTCTCTCAAGCTCTTTTGAGTTACTAAATTTTCACACTTATCAAAATAATTTACCCCTCCTTAACATTTCACAATAGTCCATAAATATTCTAACAAAGCATCAAGTCAGCCTACACTTTATCTTATAGTCTATATAGACTGTATATATAGTCAAGTATATAGATATGTGTTCTGTGTGTTGAAACTTATATCACCTAGTCAGCTTGAGCAACCTTCATGATAGTGGAATAGTTAGAGGAATATTAATGTATGAGAAAATGTACTTGGTTCCCTTCATGGCTATGAGATTCTCCCAAACACTTCATAGTCATGCAAATGGAGGAGACAACTATGAATCTCTCATATGAAGGTGCTTTGAAACCATTTTAAACTTATTAAACTTTAACATGTGAAATGTCCTGTAAAAATCTCACACCATGATGGATTAATGGTATTTTAAACAATTTTTGCAATCAAACCTTCTTCTCACTATTCAAACATAGACTATGCTCTAAAGAGCAAGTACACAATATGAGCATGGACAAGAAATGGGTATTCAGACAAACACATGAATTTATTGAATCTAAATGAGATTTCATGATTTATGAATCATTAGAATACCTCTAATAATGACCACCATGAATACAAAATAAAGACTTGTAGCATAATTCATTGAAACAACCTATACACTAAGACATTCTTAATCTAAGTGAAAGCAATTCATGGAGATGATTAAAATGATGAAACCACCATGAAAGGGAGATAAAATAACTTTATTCTTCTTCATTTATTTATGATCTAGATAAACATGTACAATAACAGACCCCTCTCAGATGAATATGCCATAGTGACCTGCTATCACTCTTAGCAATAGTTCATAAAATACATGCAATCATTATAAAAACCAATTACAATAATTTTAATATAATTATTACACCTAAAAATAGACAAAATTTAATCTCATAACTCTCTCTTTCCTAGTCGTACCATCCACTTCAATTTTTCCTTTCTAAGTTTGTGAAGGTAGTGATGGAGGAGAAAAGGTGTTTGGAGTATTAGTTCAATTTTAAACTTTGTCTAAATCTAAGAAATGATGTGAGTTTTCCCAAGAGACACTTAAAAACCATTTCAAATTGGCAATTTATCCTCTAAGGCCGTACAAGTGCCCAAAAGTGCTTGAAAATACCAATTTTCTTGTTTGGGAGGTTGAAACTACAAGTTTGTTAGTTCCTAAATAACACTAAACATTATATGACATCTATTTGACACCAAGGTATATTATAATATTATTTAAACATCCTCTTATTGAAGTGGAATGCCCCATTCCTCTATATGGGCTAAAAGGTGGCCAAATTGACATTTTTTGCATTTTACAGTCAAATAAAGGTTAGAGCATGATAGGATGACATAAATAACATCCAAATAACCTTTTAAAAAGAATTTAAAATATATTAAACATTTTAATTTATTTTACTCTTCCAATACCTTATATTTGACCATAGGGCTAAACAAGTGAACATAAGACCAAAACTTAGACAAAGCTAGACAAGGACACATATGACCACATGGGACCCTTTACGACCATTGTAGACCATGAAAAAACATATAACAACTCTATACAATTTTAAATTTAGAATGATTGAACTATTTTGACTTGGAGTCAAAATTTGGTCAATAAATACCATGAAGAGAGACTAAGAATCCTAGAAATTTATCAGACTTACCACTAAATACACATGTGTAGGGGTTAAGTCTAACTTTTTAATTGATTAATCGACCAAATATGATGGCTATATTAGAGAGATGGGTTATGAAATTTTTTAATTTATAAATGAGATCATCCATATAGGTTTCTAAAATATCATGTATAAGGTCATGAAAAATGTGAGTCGTATCTCACTGATAGGTTATTCTAACATTTTTAAGACTAAAGAATTGGTGCCCCATTCTGTAGTGAATGTTTTCCTATGTTGGTATTTAGGGGCTATGTGAATTTTAATTTAGCCTAAAAAACCATCCATGAGGGACAACATTTCATATCTAACAATGGAATCTACAATGGCATCTATTGAAGGTAATGGAAAATTATCCTTGGGACAAGTGAGGTTGAGATTGCAGAAGTTGATGCAAATGTGAATAACAATGGTTAATTTTTTGTGAATGAGAATAATGTTTGACACCCATTCAGAATAGTCCACTAGTTTAATAAACTTGACATCTAATATTTTGATAATTTCTTTATGGCATACGATGGAAACTTCAGGTGGAATTTTCTATTGTTTTTATCAAATGAATTTGGCATTTGGGTATGTGATTATGTTGTGCACCACAATACTAAGATCAATGCTAGGAATTTACTCATATGACCAAGTTAAAGTCTCATGATATTTATCTACAAAATAGACTAAATTTATCATGCTTGGTTGATGTGATTTCTCTAAAACCTATTATATGTCAAGGACATAAGGGTGTGCCATATTCTATTCTCATGGTTTATTATATAATCATTATATTTCCATCTTGAAAATGATAGGTGCATTGGGAAGAGAAGAAATGGGATTGGTTTTGATATCAATGCTAGTAATGAAGTTTTTAAAATGAGGGGCCTTTCATTTGAAATTCCCAAGTTTGTGATGTTGTTGAGGAAGTTGAGGTTCTCAAACATGAAGCATTTAAAGGATGGATTCATCACTAGGTAATGGAGATAAAGGTCCATAATATTCCACATATACTTTAAGATCAATGATTTTTTACTATGGTGGTTATATTTAAAATTTATATGTGTATATCTATTGCCTTGGCATTGAGGATGATCTTAGGGGTAGGTGGAACTGTGGATAAAGGATGATTGGATTAAATTGGTTTGATATTAGGTTTATCTTTAGAATCATTATCAAGGAGGGGATTAGGTAGAGTGACCAATTTGAGAGAAGGTATAGAAGGTTATGGAAGTTTTGAATTGGAAAAATGTAAGATTTATTAGAAAACCCAAGGAGTATTGAGGAGTGGAGAATTTACTAGAGTTACATGACCTTCAATTTCTATCTAAATAGTCATAGAAATAATATGAACATCTTGATTAAAAACATGTAATTTATCTAAGGTTTTCTAATAGTGTTTAACATCCAAGTATTGTGATTGAACTTAGGCCATAATGTAGTTATCATCATATGTAGGATAGATAATACATGCTTGAGGATCTAAAGGAACATCAAAAGGTGATATACCTAGATCTCTAAATTTATGAGGTGACATGTTTAAAGGGTCTTGAAATAGCTTGGCCACTCCATAGTCATTACAAGTGAAATCATATTTTTTATAAGATGCTTCTTGTACATTACATGGAGGAGGAAAATTGGTGATCTCATTGATAAAAGGGATGGTATGATCATGAGGTAACAATGAAAGAGGAAGCCACTTTGAAATGTAAGGAGGTAGATTGGTATTATTACATGTGTTTATAAATAATTTGGATCATCATCATCATAATCAATAAGAGTGACCTGTAAGTTTGGATTCATATTGAAGAATTCATGTAAAGGTGCACTATTAATTTTTGAAATAGTCAAAATGAGATACTAAGATTTGGGGATGGGAAGTTGAATACTCCATGGCTTAGGATCAACATCATTTTTATACTATTTACCATTATGAATAAACTGGATACATTGGTTACCATAAGAGTTAATAATCCTCATTCAATGATTCCATGAGCATCCTAGGAATATATTATAATATAATGGTGAGTCTATAACCATAAGCTTAATACGTATAGTTTTGGGTCCAATAATAAGAGGGAAGTAAATACACCTAAGAAAATTTTAGCTATGTCGAATCCATGACATTTTAGATGAGTTTTCTTGAGATGATCTTTATTATACTCAAGTTGTTGAATGATCCAAAGAGATTTCACATTAATGTTAGGAATTAAAAGAATCTAAACCATATTTAATTCACCATAAAATCCAATAACCAGATTTTAAATGTGAAATCATATTTAATTATGAACTATTGCATCATGGAAAAAATTATTCAAATCATAGTTAAATGAAATCAATAATGGAGAGAATAAAAACAATAATAAAACCATAACATATATCTGCCATGGTTCACCCGATATGGGCTACATCCACCAAGAAAGTCCTCAATAAAATCTATAACAAAATAAGATTACAAAGAACCTCTCATAGAGATAGAATATCTCCTCCTAAATTCACAAATAAACTCACTGAATTAATGATATGAAACTATCAACAATTATGCACATATGCTAAGCTGCACCTACACCTACACTTGCATAATATTGTATCACAAGCTACTATACCACACCCTATAAATTAACACCTGCACTTTTCAAAAATCATCTGCACTTTTGACTTATCTCTAAAAGCCTAACCACACCTGTATATTATCAAAAAATGAGGAAAAACGAATCCCAAGAGGAGAAACTCATCATGAGTATCCAAGATAATCATTATCCACAAGGTAACACCTCTCCTCTACCTAGTCATGCTTATCCATAAGCCCACCTAAAGAAGAACTCACCATCCTCATCTCTCCTCCTCCAAAGGGCACATTTTATAATGACATGTGATGACAACTAACTCCTTGAAACAAGTAAGTCATTCCCTTTTATAATAAATAACTAACTCCCTAAGAATAAGGAAGTCAACATGGAAAATAGACATCTAACAACTAACTCCACAAAATATGGAAGACTTAGAAATTATAAAATTTTAATCACATGGAAGCATGGTTCCATAAAAGGTGGAGTGGGGAAAAATGCACTCCCCACATTTTTTGAGCTCTCTAAGTCCCCAAAAATATGCCACCATGGTCATGTGATAGCCCTAAAGGGCTCCACACTCAACAAACTCCCATTTGGAGATTGTTTCTCCTGAATAGAATCTATCACTACTCCATGATCACTAAGGCCAATTAAATCTGAACATAGTCTCAATTTATCGAATGTGATCACCTTGGTCATCATATCCACAAGATTATAGCTAGTATGAATCTTCTCTATCTTTACCAAGTTCTCCTCTAAATCTTTTCTGACGAACTGATAATGTAACTGAATGTGTTTCATCCTCAAGTAGAAAGCAAAGTTTATTTCCAAATGAATATCAATATGAATATCACTATGTAGTCTCCCAACTTCCTGCTCATGCCCCAACTCTCAAAATAACTCTTGTAACCAAATCATCTCTTTGATAAACTTTGTGGTAGAAGCATACACTACCTTTATGGTTGACAAAGCCATAACCTTCTGTATCATAGAAATCCAACTAACCACTATATCTCCAACAATAAATATATAACTTGTCATACTCCTCCTTCTACCAATATCCCCTACAATATCTAAGTCCACATAACCATGCAAAGTGGTATCAGATCCATCATAACATAATGCAAAATATAGGGTTCCTCTCAAATACCAAAGAATCCATTTTACTACTTGTCAATGCTCATAACTAGGATCACTAATATACCTTCTCACAACTCCCACTACTTGGGAAATATATGGCCTAGTAAAAACCATGGCATACATCAAGCTACCAACTATCAATGAGTAAGGTACCTTGGACATCTTAATTTTTTCAACTTTCATCTTGGGACACTGCTCTTTTGATAATCTAAAGTGGCATGTCAAAGGAGTACCAGTAAATTTATCATCCAACATGCTAAACCTTTCCAAGACTTTCTTCACATACTTTGATTGGGATAAAATCAGCTTCCTCTCCTTTCTATCATGAGTAATCCTCATACCAATGATTTGCTTCACTCCAACCAAATCCTTCATAGAAAAAGAGTCACTAAGTTATTTCTTGAGTATATGAATATGGTGTATGTTCTTTCCTAAAACTAACATGTCATCCACATACAATTATAATATAATAAAAGAACCATCATCAAAATTTTTGATGTACATGCAATGGTTAGAATTACACCTTTGATATTATTATTCCAACATAAAACAATCAAATTTCTTATATCATTCCCATGGAGCTTATTTTAGGCCATACAAGCTCTTCTTTAGTCTACACACATAGTTGTCCTTCACTTTGACCTCATATCCCTGTGGATGCTTCATATACAACTCTTCATCCAAATCACCATGAAGAAAAGTAGTTTCCACATCTAACTATTCTAAATGCAAATCCTCAACTGCAACTAAACCAAGAACAATCATAATATAAGTCATTTTTACAACGAGAGAGAAAATCTCATCAAAATTAATATTTGATTTTTGTGCAAACCCCTTGACCACCATTTTGGCCTTATACCTTTTCATCCCTTCATCTTCTTCTTTTTTTTGAAGATCCACTTGTTTTAGAATACACTCTTGCCCTTGGGTAGCATTACCAAATCCCACATTTGGTTCTCCATGAGTGATCTATGATCTTCATCCATGGCTTACTCCCACTTCAACCTAGCATCTAGCTGCATTGCTTCCTCATAACACTCTAGTTCTCCATTGTCAGTGAGTAAAAAATAATTCAAAGAAGGATAAAATTGTTCAGGTTCTCTTCTTACCATAAGAATTTGGGGTCCTTGTGTAGAAGGTTCTTAAATTGATTCATTAGATACTTTTCCATCCACAATGTCATCCAATACTATGTACTCTTTCTGTTCCTATTGCTATTCCTGCAACTAATTTTTATACATGACTTTTTCATTAAAGACTACATCTCTAGACCAAAATATTTTCTATAGATGAAAACCAAAGTCATCATCACCATATCCAACAAATATTCATTTCTTTGATTTTGTCTCTAGCTTCATCCTATCCTCTTTTTTGATGAGACCAAAAGACTCACATAAAATGACTCTAAGAAAAGAATAATCAACATTCTTACTAGACTGAGCTTGTTCAAGAATGCCTATATCCAAAGGTATTAAAGGTCCTCTATTACTCAACTAAACTATCATGCTAACTACTTTTACCGAAAACTATAAAGGCAACCCTACATGTAACCTCATGTTCTTAACATGTTCCATTATTATTCTATTCATCCTTTTAGATACCCCATTCTACTATGGGTTTCTTAAAACCATCCTTTGCCTATTGATTCTATTGTTAGAACAATAATCAAAGAAATGACTACAATACTCACCTCTATTATCTGATCTGAGACATTTCAACTTGAGACCTATTTCAATCTCAACCAAGGCTTTCCACTTCTTAAAAGTGTCAAATACATCAAATTTAATTTTAATGCAATAAACCCAAACTTTCCTAGTTACATCATCAATAACAATGATATAATAATTAGAACCACCAATAGAAGATACCTAAGCCGGTCCCCATACATTTGAATGTACCAACTCTAACTTGTGCTCTTTCTTTGTGGTTCCTACTTTTAGGAACTTAACCCACTTATGTTTCCCATATAAACAATTCTCACATAAGTCTACATCAATGTCTTTTAATCCAAGAAGCTTGTCTTTTAATATCTCTATGTCCATATGGCTGATATGATCGAGCCTTTAGTGCCACATAGTTTCATTTCCATTTTTAGTAACTAAATCACAAGAATCAACACTACTAGTTAAATATAAAGTATAAAATTTCTTACCTATCAAAACCACAAGAGAACCTTTGGTAACTTTCTAAGAATCTACAATAAACATTACCAAAAAACCATCACTACCCAATTGCCCCACTAAAACTAAATTCCATCTCAACATAATAACATGCCTAACATCCTTAAGTAGCCATGTATTCCCATTATGTATTTTACCCTAAACACAACCTTTCCCTACTATCTCACATGGTTCATCATCACCAAGATAAACATGTCCTAAACTCTCTTGAACATAATTAGTAAAATAATGCCTATGTGGGATGGCATGAAAACAAGCCCTTGAATCTAATACCCAATACTCAAAAAAATTATCCATATAAAGAATTAAAGCATCCTGACTTGATTTACTTGATGTCACATTTACCTTATTCATTTTATCCTTGTTGGAATTATTATTCTGAAGTGACCAACAATCCTTCTTTGAGTGTCCAGTCTTCCCACAATGCCAACATATCATCTCAAATCTAGATCTAGATTTAGATCTACCCTTTGAGTTTCCATGGTTGCCTTTGCTCTTGTCCTTTTTCCTCCCTCTAGTTTCAATAGACAAAAATTACTTGAAAATGATTCACTAATGATTTTCCTTCATATTTTCTCACTAATAATCACACGTACAACATCCTCAAAATTTAAGCTTCCCTTGGTAGGGACTACATTACTCATAGCCATAACCAAGCTATCCCAGCTATCAGGCAAAGAACATAGTATTAGCAAAGCTCTAACTTCATCATCAAACTTAATTACAATAGAAGTGAACACACTTACAATCATATTAAAATCATTAAAATGATTACCAATAGAACCATTCTCAGATATTTTTATATTAAACTATCATTTCATAAGACAAATTTTATTTGAAGCAAGGGGTTTCTCATATAACTTTCCAAATTTATCCATGAGATCTTTTATAGTCTTCTCATATGAAATGTTAAATGCAGCAAAATATGCAAGTCATAACTGAATGGTTCCCAATATCTTCTAGTCAAGTAATGACCAATCTACATCATTCATACTTATAGGTTATTCTACTTTCCCTTCTATGGGGAGATGAAGCTCTTTCTGATACAGGTAATCTTCCATCTGTATTTTCCACAAACCAAAATTATTAACATCAAATTTCTCAACCCTAAATTTGATCTCTTCTCCCATAGCTTCCACATAGGTTAATAACCTTTCCTTTGATTTACCACTTCAACAAAACACAACCAAAGCTATGATATTAGTTGTTAGGAATTAAAATAATCTAAACCATATTTAATTCACCATAAAATCATATAACCAAAATTTGAATATAAAATCAGATTTACTTATGCACTATTGCATCATGGAAATAATTCCTCAAATCAGAGTTAATTAAAATCAATAATGAAGAGAATAGAAAACAACAATAAAATGATAATAGAGATATACCATGGTTCACCCAATGTAGGCTACATCCATCAAGAAACTCCTTAATAAAATATGTAGCTAAACAAGATTACAAAGAACCTCTCATAGAGATAGAATATCTCCTCCTAAATTCATAAATAAATTCACTAAATTATTTATCTAAAATAATCAACAATTTTGCACATATGCTAAGTTGCATCTGCACCTGCATAATACTATATCACAATTTGCTATACCACATCATATAAATAAATGCCTGCACTTTTCAAAAAACATCTGCACTTTTAACTTGTCTCTAAAAGCCACACCACACATGTATATTATCAAAAAATGAGTAAAAACCAAGCCCAAGAGGAAATTTTTTCCATGAGTATCCAAGATAAGAATTATCCATAAGGTAACACCTCTCCTCCACCTAGTCATGCTTATCCATAAGCTCACCTAAGGAGGAACTCACCATCCTCATCTCTCCTCCTCCAAAGGGCACATTTTACAATGATATGTGATGACAAAAAAACCTTGAAACAAGGAATTCATTCCCTTTTCCAATAAATAACTAACTCCCTAAGAACAAGGAAGTCAACATGGAAAATAGACATCTAACAACTAACTCCATAAAATATGGAAGACATAGAAATTAGAAAATTCTACGAATATTCCAATCACATAAAATCATGGTTCCACAAAAGGTGGAGTGGTAAAAAATGCACTCCCCACATTTTTTGAGCTCTCTAGGCCCCCAAAATATTCCACCATGGTCATGTGATATCCTCAAAGGGCTCCACACTCAACAATTGATTATATACCCTTCATCTACTAGTACTTTGCAAATAAGGATGGTATTAATGACTATTTTAATAAAGAGAGGTATTTCATCTATGAAAAAAATAATTTCATCATCGATCATGTCTTATTCAAGGAACTCAATGGAGGGTTTTGAATAAGGATAGACAGTTTCAATGGTATGAACTTATATTGGTTGAGGCTCATGAGAAGGTTGTTCCTCTTTTAAGGAAGATGTTTTTTCAATTTCTTGGAGTTGTTGAATTAAGAATTTACTATGAGAGGGAGAAGTACAAACTAACTCCATGAGAGGTATTTTGCGAGGCATAAAATTAAGTTCCTCCAATAAATTCCAATGAGTTTTGGAAGAGGAAAAATGAACATGAGGCTTGGAAGGTAATATATTTTTAATAGGAAAAGAAGTAGTTGGAAGGTTGGATTGAGGAAGTGATTCTTCATTGGTTTTCGAAGGTAGGTTAGTGCTAGTAGTATATTTGAAATTTTTTTCTTCTAGTGATAGTTTCTTAACTTTTTGACAAAATCTTTGTGGGTGTGTCTACATCGATAATTGACCTTAGCCACATTTATGTATTAGGAATTGGTATAGTATTGATCATAACTGACATGAATTACATAAATATCCATGTTTGATTATTGAGGGTTGGATGTAGAGAAAGTTTTTGGATTGTTAAAAGAATAAGATTTGAGAAATTGATTATTTTGAGAAGAATTAACATAGTCATGATGATGGATTCTTATCATGGAATCATGATTGAATGAATCTCATAACATAAAATAAATGAATTTTTTTATAATGCCACAACATGTTTCACAGGAATGACCAATATTGACATGAAACCAACAGAACTTTTTGGGATCATACCATTGAGAGGGAATATTAAGATACATGAATGGTTTAGAAGGTGTTTAAATTTGTTTATTTTGTTGCACAGTTAGTGGCATATGGGAAGGTTGAAGATTTTCCATTTTAGCCATCACTATTTTTTGTTGAGGAGGATTTCTAGTGATTGCATTGGTTGAATGTTATAAATATTTTTTGATGGTTTTAGTGTCAATTTTAAACTATTTCATTAGAAAATCTTATCACTTAGCTTGGTTGATAGCATCATTTAGAGTTCAAGGAGAAAAAATTTGAACCTTGTATTGGAGGGAAGGTGTTAAGGTAGTAATGAAAATTTTGAATAAGTTATCATCAGTCATGTTATGATTAGCTTTGTGAGCCAAAGATTTCCATTTTTTGATAAAATCATGAGGTGATTTGATAAGGGATTGCTTAGCATTGATGAAATGACTAAGACAATTTTAGGGAAGATCATTATGTTGAAACTCCTTAATGAAAGGATTGACTAAATCCTTAAGTTTCCATATAGAATGTTGGGGAAGTTGGTTATAACATTCTAATACATCATCAGTGAAGGTTTCAAATAAAATTTTGATTGTGAAGATCCACTCTCTATAAATATTACTGAATGATTTGAGAAAATATGTAGGGTCTTTAGTCCCATCATATTTAATAGTTGGAGATATATTACCAATATTAATATATATAATGAAGGGGGATAAAGGCTCATGTTTAATGTGTTGAAGCATCTTTTTATGTATAATAGGTTGGGGATGAAATTTATTGCAACATCTTTAAAAGGTGAAGGAATGAAATTTTGATTATTTTTGGGAAGAAGGATAAGAGATTGATTAGTCATGTTGATCAAATAATGTTGTAGTTGAATCATTTGAGAGGTGTTAGATGTTTGAATGATATTCCTTTTTTTCACTATTTATGCAAGAATTTGAGTTGTATCAATTGGTGAATTGGTCTTGGTAGGAGGATTCCCCAAATTGGTATTAGGATGAGGGTTACTAAGTGGAATATTGGTAGGAGGTGGGTTGTTGGTGTTGAGAAGGTTTCCTATGAGGTTATTTGTTAGGTTTATGTCAATTGCCCCCATAGTATGGTAAGGTGTTTGAAAGTGAGAATTATCTTGAAAGTATGGAATGGATTGGATATAACAATATCATTTATTGGTGTGATTTGAATCATATTACAATCAAAAGATGAGGGAGGAGAAAATATGCTCCAAGAGTGAAGATTCTATTGGGTAGCAAAGATAGGAAGAAAATAACATCCCATATAGCATCTAAATGGATTCAAGTTGTCCAAAAAGATTCTAATAGGGGATTCTATGATTCTTGAAGATAAAATCTAAAATCAATAAGTAAAATGAAAAAATAGGGATAGAGTCAGCCAAATATACAATAGTATCGACCAATAGTTATAGATTCAACTGGATCAACAAAATCTATGGAAAAGGTCCACACTATAAGATGAAAAAGATAGTTAAACAACCTGATTATGTTCTACAGATGGTAAAAATGAAACAAGATAAAAATATGCATAGTCATATGGGTCGACCATGTATTGTATATGGAGAAATTGAAAAAGTAAAAAAGATGCATAGCTAGATAGATCAATTGTGTACTTCAATGGGAGAAAGACTAATAGTTTTTAAGAAATTGTATCAACAAGGATGATGATGTTCAAAAAACATGAATTTTTTTCACAAGATATTAACTAAGAAAATAAAATTAAGCACACAAACAATTAGATCAATGTGCTTGATCTAATTATAACACATAACAAAAACCTTACACTAATGCTATATAATACAAGTTTTACAATACAAAATATAATGATCAAAGAGCAAATAAAAAAACTTGAATGTAAATTCTAACTAACTGTTCATTCCTTAATGTTTTTACGTTATAATAAATTTTTAAATTAATGTGATAGGGAGTTGGCTGTAAGAAGGAACTAGAAATGAATCTATGGATAGTTTCATGTAGTTTAGGTTAAAATGGATTTGTATTGGCAATGGTAATAGCTTGGTATTGGGTCCTACCCCTGCACTTCACAATCTCATAGAGATAAGGGTTTTTGGGTGCTTTACCAATATATACCATCAACCACATTTTATACTTGTCAAGAAAACCAAATCAGCTTCACCCTTGGTGATGAAATTGAAGTAGGTAGACCTTGGGAAAAAATGTTTAATTCTTTTTTAGTGTTAAATGATTTGAAAGCATGTGCAAAAGTGAAAAAATATGGCTAAGTTGTTAAATTGAAATCCCACCTAATTAATCTATGTTTATTACTCTAATCATACAAGCAACTGAAATGGAAAGTGAATTAATTACTAAAAAAATAGGTTAATTTATTTGACTATAAAGAGTATAGAGTTAGTTTGAGCAACACTATATGTAAACAAAATAGAATAGAGTTGACAAGGTCGATACTATTTTGAAGAAGCAAGATATGGAATAACATAGTTGAATAGGTTAACTATGTCTTCTAGAGAGAAGACAGGCTATAGAACTATGTTGAACTAGTCAACCCAGTTCATTTTAGGGTTGAAATTTTATAGACTATAGACTATGAAAAATAGGTCTGTAAATGAAAAATAGAAATGATGGATAAGATAATAATGAACCTTGGTAATTTTGAAGATGTTTAGTTAGAAAATTATATGCTATATTTCTCAAATGCTAATTTTAATATTCTAGAAATAAATTCAAACTAAGTTGATAGAGTATGTAAAACTTGTGTGATAAAATAATCTACGAACAAAGTCAACTGGCTTGACTATGTCTGCAAACTTGTATCCTAAAAAATAATATATATGAATAGAATCGACTAGTTTGATGAAGTATAAATTCCTATAACTGATTAAGAAAACTATGTCAAGTTGATTGATCTAATCACCTATATTTAGGGAAGACCTACATAGATAAATAGAGTCATTTTTGAGTAATTGTGTGTTAAACCTATTCATAGAGTGTTAGATGGTATCGATAAGTTAGATATAGTACCACAAAAATAAAAAATATATAATATGATAATAAAATGATTACATGAAAGAAAACATACAAGGGTTAGTTTAATGTTGAGTTTACCAGAATGTATATAAGGGAAAATGTAACTAATTTAAAAATCAATCCTAGCTCAAAGAATATAAACCATGCTTACACTTTTGCTTGTTGATACATTTAGACATTTGGGGTCATGATCAAGATGAATCCACTAAACCTAACCAAGGAGTCCCTTACCACAATAGTATCACTATAAAGGGTTCCAAATCCTCTATGTTATAGGTAAAATAACTAAGAGTGGGGGGGATGAATCATTTATTCAAGATATTCAAATCCAATTTCAAAACTTCACACTCTCAACCACTCAACTTAATCATTTATGAAGTATACAAACTAGATATTGTAATGAACAAAGGAAATCATACAAGATCAAAATACATAACACATGGATTATGTGAGAAACCATCATTGGGTATAAAACCCACTCTCAAGTCTAAAAACAAGTGGAATATAGTCCTATAAAATATTTACAAACAAGAAACTTTAATGAAACACCCACTTCATGAGGAACACCAACCTATAAGCATGAACATGCACCAACTTTTCCTAGATGATGAGCACCCACACAAAATATATTATATGAACACCTAAAAACCTCTGGTTGACTTCTAATATGATGGAAAAATAGTGAATAACAACTCTCTTCAACCTTTCACACTCTCTCAAGCCTTCACACACAAGTAATTCATCCAAAACACTCTTTTAGACACTTTAGACCTCTTCGCTCATCCTCAATCTTCAAACCTAAAATTACACTATTATAATATAAAAATTATGACCTATAGGTCATGCACACATTCCTTAACATTATATTATCTTTAATATATCCAAAAAACACACTCACACTTCACTATCCTTTGCATATCAACTCAAGAAACCATCACCTTGGATTTTTCTCTTTATAGAGTATACTTGTTCATCACCTTCTTAGTTGGCCATAAGACTTTCATTACCTCTTAAATATTCTATACCAATTATAAATATCTGAATTCCACCTTCATATATAGACAATATCATCCATATATCACCCTTAAGCATCAACACCTTTCAATTTAGGCCTAAGGAGCCCTTTTAGGTCCATAAAGACGTCTTCACCCTTTTAGCACGTTACCAAGAAAAACTAGGAACACAAGACCACTTAAAATCACATAGGTCCTCACCATATGACCCCTAAGAAATATTTAAGTTATCATATTCATAATTTTACACCTATGCATATGTAAAACCTATCAAACATATACCTTGTACATGAAAAGTACCATGCATGAACAAACAATCAACTTGTAAGCATTTGTTCATACTAAAGATGGATTGGTCAAACCTATAAAATACATAAAAATGATATTTAGGGAGTATAAAACACTATACAATAGATAATTCATATTTAAATATCTAAACACCATCAATAAAAACTCAGACATCCTTCTCGAGTCTCTTGCAAAAGATGGTCAAACCCTCAACCAACTTTGGACTATAATAAATATAGGTGTACTATCAGTCAAACTCCAAATTATTTTTCCTAGATTTACTTTGATGTTATATATCAGTTTTATTTTTATACCACCATAAAATTCATCCAACATCAATAGTTATATCCAAAACAATGAGGATTTGTTTTCTTTTGTTGATTCAAATATTTGAATTCCAACAGTCACTTTTTAATGCAAAATTAGCTAAGTATGGAAAATAGAGAAATATGCTTGGGAGGACAACTTTGAACCACCATAAATTTTTATATGTTTCATGTCAAGGCCTTAAATTTAAAAAACATAATCTAAGCACAAAGCTGAATAAACCCATGTGACCTTTTTCCTCTGACATCTTCACACATGGGAATGATGACATCATCAATTTGTTTATTTAGGAAGATATGCCAAGGTGATTAAGATAACCTAGACCTTCACAATACCATTCCAATGCATTCCTTTCACTGCTAAAGGTACCATAGTCACTCTTGACACCTCATATCACCTCTCAAACATGGTCAACACACCATCAATTTTCATCATCTTGTCTAACCAAACAAATGCTTCAATTTTCATGCATGAACACTAAGGGACACTTTGTCATTGACTTAGTATAATAATTTTCACTTAATGAACACTCTTGGCCACTTTATGTACATTCTTGGACACCTTGGAGACATCATTGACAACACCTCAACACTCTAGTCAAACAACACCATGTAATAACCCTAGTCAAGTCTTATGGTTTCTATATTCATAAAGTATATGCAAAGTAAAGTAAAATCTAACCTAGTGCTCACTAAATCTTATGGGAAAACATGGGGATAATAAATATGAAATTAAACATTCATAGAATAATTATAATTAAGCTATGTATAGACATAACCCTAATGTATGGAGAGAGGATTAAATTCAAAGGCTATTACTCATGCTACTTTTATCTACTAAAATAGAGGAGTGAAGTTAGAGATACTTACCTTGGAGATGAACCCATCGAGACTCAATCTCTCCCTTAACCAAAGGTGATTTGAAATATGTTGTTGTGTATTATTTAATAAGATAAAGATGGATAATGGACTATATCCAAAGAATTCCTAATGAATCTCAATCTTTCACATGACAAAGTTTTTCTCTCCAAATATAAACCATAAGCAAATAACTCCTAAACTAGAAAGGTAGAAGAGTAGATTGTAAAGAAGTGAAAATGAATAACTAACACTACCTCTCTCTAATAAATGGAAAAATGAATGTGTATATATAGCTAAATTTAACCCTAAACCTTTTTAAAAGTTTAGCTGATAGGGTCAACGTAATTGGAACATGTATCATTAATTTATAAAAGTAAGTTAGATCCCAGTTTGGGTCGGTCGAGGCTGACCTATACTTGTAACATATTAATATTAATTTTAAAACATGGTTGACTTAAGCAAACATTGGTTGATAAATGTCAAAAAGGGTTTCAGGCTTAGGTAGGGGATGAATAAGGTAGTGAATTGCTTGGAAAAGTGTGTTAGGGAGGTTTTAAAGCTTAGGAAAGTGTGTATTTTACTCAATTTTTCTCCTCATTTCTTAGTTTATAAAAGTAGAAGTAAAACTAAAAGAAAGGGGTGTGTAAGGGTATTTGGTTGAAAGTGTGTGCACATTGATCTAGATGAAGTGGGAAATCTTCTTTAGCTAGGGAAGAATACCTACAGTAAGAAAGCACTAAATGGAATATGTTGGTTAGATAATAAAATAGGGGGATTGCCTAGCATATGCTAGATCCAAGAAAGTAATAGCTTGCTAGGATGGCTATCAATCCCCTTTTTGATAAAAGGTTTGATAAAAATAAAATAAATGAAACTTGTATATAATAACTAAAGGCAAATTCTATTTAATATAAGAAAGGTAAAATGCTTGTTTAAATAAAATAACTAACTATAGAAAAAATATAGTCGATGCTTATGCTAAGGTAGTTGGGATGTCTGATTATGTTTCTAGTCTATCAGGTGATAGGGATACAAAAAATAGAATTTTGGTTATGGTCTAGTTGGTGGTTTGGTTACAGAGGGTTAAGCATCTACAGTTAAGGTAATTGTTAGTGGTTAAGGCTAACCATCAGTGATTTCCTATTAAATTCTAGGAATGCAAAAAATAAGGGATTTAGGTTAAATGGTCAAAAAAATGTTTGCATATAAATTTAGAGGGTATAAAATAGAAGAATCTGATCAAGGTATTTAAACCTTAGAAAAGAAATAAAGAAAACTAAAAATAAAGAGAAGAATACTTGTTCTCAAGAGCAATGGAGAAAGGGGAGAGAAAACCTAGAGGAAATTAGTCAGTATAACAATACTCCAACCTATGATAATGATTTGGGTAGTATTTTGGTAAGGTTAGATACCTATGAAAATACTTTGGTAGCATGTACTTACAAATTTTTGGATCTATTCTCTTTCCTTTAGCTCTCCTTTTATAGGAGAAAGTTACCAATTATAAGTGCAAGAAGTTACTAAATGTTTAAGAGGAAGTTTTTGATTAGATAGTGAATAAATATGATAAGTTGGGCACTCAAAAGTTACTTTTTATCACTAAATGTAAAGGTTGCTAAGTTGGGTCTAAAGTTGATTTCGCACCCAGCTATAAACTACTTTGATACAGGCTAGGGAACCTAACCATCGATGGTTAGAATTAATCATCAAAGGGTAAACTTAACCATTAATGGTTACCCTAATAATTAGTGATCGAGGTCTAAGAGGAAAATGGGTGAAAAGTAGTTAAAAAGAAGTGGGTTAAAAAGGTTAAGTTAGCAAGCTAAAAAGTGGGATAGGTTAACTAGCTCTAATGTGGGGTAAAGGTTCAAGGGTGTTTTGACATTAAAAATGAGGTAATTTTTTAGTGTCTACGTTTTACCCCTTTTTGTTATGTAGCTTTGGGTTGATAAGGTGAAAAACAAAAATAGAAGTTGGGTAAGGTAAAAGGTGAAGGGTGATGGTCGAGATGACTCCAAATACACTAGGCAAGAGGACACTACCTATATAGCTCTATATATATAATATCCAAAAGTAATTTTAGGCCAAATGTAGTTCTTAAATGGTTCATGGTTAGGCCACATAGAATAAGTGTGTTCTTAGGGTAAGGTAGCGATACTAAACGAGGTTCCCCCAAATTGAAGAATCACATGGTCCAATTTGGGTGAAGGTTTATGGAAAAAGGTCACCTCCAAAATGTATAATTACCCCAAATATATGAGGATGTATTCCCCCTCAAACTAAGAATTAATGAGGCAAAGGTTGAATTAGGTTGGGGTTTGATAAATGGTAGATGATAAGTCACGAGGTGGGTGACAAAAAAGTGAGGTTGGGCATTTGGGACACAAACATATACATAAAATATAACTAAGTGTGATAGCTAAGATCGTATAAAGACTAAGTTTTCCATGTTGGTAATAAGAAGGTTAGGTTTTAGGATAAATGACAAGGTAACCAGTCCTTAGTGTTGGTCATAACTGATTGGGTTAGTCTTATCAAGTATCTTAGATAGGGTTGGTGTTTACTCAAGTATCTAGGGTAGGAAGTACTCCCAATAAAAACACAAATGTTCTAGTTGTGCATGAGGTTGTGAAAATTTAAATGTTTAGCATGGAAAAATTGGTTTGTATGGTTAAAAAGACCAAGGCAAGGTCATTAAAAACTATGTGATAGGTTGGGTCAAAAAGGGCCAACATCAAGGTAAATGCGATTAAATGGTTAGGTTGTTTAATGGAGAAGGGTAATCTCCAAAATTTGAGGGAGAAGGTGACTCCCAAATAAGTTGGTGGAGAAGGGTAAGCTCCATAATTTGAAGGAGAGGGTGACTCCCAAATAGGTTGGTGGACATCCAAATGGGTTTCCCCACTTGGGTGTACCACTTAGTTTGTTTTGGATTGATAGGGTTGATAATGTTGATAAGATAGGTAAAGTTGGATTCGATAGGTTAGGTTGAGTGGATAAGGTTTATTGAGAAGTGGTTGCGTAGATAAGTGTTTTAATCATGGTAAGTAAGGTTTAATAAGTTTGATTGGTAGATAAGGATTTGATTTGATAAGGTTGGTTGAATAGGTTAATTTGATAAGTCATTTGAAGTTGATAAGATGGATTTATTGTATAGGTTGGGTAAGGTAGGTAAAGTTGGTTAGTTATTATTGGTTGATAGATTTGATAGGTTGGATTTGGTAGATTGATAGGCTAGGGTAATGGTTATTGGTTTGATAAGGTAGATAATGTTGACAAGGTTAATTGGGTTGACATATTAGGTTAGGATGGTGGTTGGGGGTGGATAACCCAATGGTTGATGAGGTTGGATAGGTTGAAGTTGAGATTGGTAAAAATAATTGTTAAGTTGGTGTTGATTGGTTATTGGTTGTGTAGGATGATGGTAAAAGGGTTGGCAAAGGTAAGAGAAGGGCAATCTCCAAAAGGTTGGGGTTGGTTTGGTCAAGTTGAAGGTTTGTGAGGGAAGGTAATCCCCAATGGTTTAATGGTTAGGGTAAGTGGATGGTTTTAATGGATCAAAAGGAAGAAGAAACATCTCTTTAAGTTAAGATAATTGGGTAAGGGATGGATGAGCTGACTCTTGTTGCACTAGGCAAGAGGATGTTGCCTACATTGTCCCATAGATGGTGGATCCAATGTGAACTTTGGGTCAAATTTAGTTCTTTTAATTAGATGTTTGATGGGTTTGATTGGAGGAATATGAAGTGATTAGAGAAAAGTAACCTCCAAAGGTTAGGTTTGGTTTAGTTTTGGTTATCTAAGATTATGGAGAAATGTAACCTCCAAGGTTTAGGGAGAAGGTGACTCCCAAAGGTAGAAGGTCAACCTACTTCATTGGTTGGTTGGTTTGATATGTTAACTTGATTGGATGGGTTGGGTGAATGTGATTGGTAGGTGTTGGGTTAGGTGGCATTCATTTTTTTATTTGGATAAGGTAAATAAGGATGGTTTTATAGGTTTGATGGGTTGAATTTGGTTTGGGTTGTTTGGTTGATTAGGTAATGATTTGGTTTCAATGATTTCAAAGGGACAAGACATGTCTTCCCAAGTGATCATGAAAGTATAAGGGGAAGGCTAAACACTCTAATTGATAAATACCATGATGTAAAGATGGGTGGCTTTATGAACATAAAATCCTTGTCATGCTTTTTATTTGTTGTTAGTTGGATGGTTAAAAAAGGTAACTTGGTCACATGGTGTCAAGTAAGTTCAATATCCATTTATTTGTAAAGGATAAAAGGGGAAATGGATGGTAGGTAGTGGGTGATAGGTATGGCAACCTTCTTATGGGGATGGCTTTCCCCTTCTATAGGTGACCTAGGAACTATGATATAAAAATCCATGTCATATTTTAGGTGTAGATTGATCGATGCGGGAAGTCTATTGATGAAAACTAATTGAAATTTTTTTGGGATAACTCTTTTTTTTTGACATAGTGTCTTCTATTGCTTATTTTGATATGTTAGTGAAGTTGATTGATGTAGGAAGCTTTAAATGATTGATTTTGATAAAGTTAACTTAGCCATCCTTTGAGAGAGTGGTCTAAGTTTGTGTTTGTTCATATTTGATATATATCCTTCAAGGGAGTAGTATATTTTAAGTTCAAACATTTTTGATTGTTTTGAGTAGTTGTCCTTCAAGGGATTAGTCTACATACTAAATATCTTGACCAAAGTGATACTATGGTATCCCAAATATTTATATGCTTGCTTAGACATGGACCATCTATATAAGCCTGAGGTTTTCCTTTATAGAGGCAAAGCCATGGCACAAGAAAGCTGATGATGAGTGGAAGAGGTGGTTTTAAGTGACAACAACCATGGGATTCCATTTGATTAGAGATGAAAAGTATCCATGAGGATCATGCCATGGGTAAAACCATGGTATCCATGCTTAGGATTAAGCAAATTTTGTGATGGATAATCACATGATCCTATTTTTAATTTGGTTGTCCTTAAAGATAAGGAGATGAAGGTGATTGAAAATAAGGGATGAGCTTAAGTTAGACACAAAATGACAAGGAACTTGGTTTAACCGAGGAATAGACGTGAATGCCAAGAGTTTAAGAGGTTCAAGCTTGATATGCCCCAAATCCATGCTTGCATGGATGGGTAATCTTAATCAAAAGAGTAGATGTCCCTTAGTGACCTTGCAACACTTAGTTAGACGTGGAAAGTATTCAAAGTGATAAAAATGTGAGGTTGGTTAGGTGATAGTTGGATGGAGAAAGGTATTCTCCAATGGTGTGGGATCGTAAAAAAAAAATGTGAAAAAATATGGCCAAAATGACTAAGGTTTAACTCATTTAGTTGGTTGGTTGGTTGATGGAGAAGGGTGATCTCTAATGGATTGGGGGAGAAGGTGACTCCCAAAATGAGTAGGTGGTGCTGACAATTTATTTGTGGGTTGTGGTTTAAAGTTTGATAGGTGATAAGTAAGGTTTGGTTGGTTGTGGATGAGGTTGGGTAAGATTATTTGGGTGGGTAGGTTGAATAGAATTATTTACATAGGTTGATAAGTTTAGATAAGGTGAGTAAGGTTAACAAGGTTGATTGGTTTGGTAGTATGGGTAGGGTTGGTTGGTTGGATAGGTTGGGTAGATGATTTTGAGGCAAAAATTCTAAGGGTTAGTTTGGTTAATTGTTAAGGTATGGTTTGGATTGATAAATGGTCAAAGCCTTATGGAGGGGAAATTTCTCTAGTTTACTTTTTCCATGGATGGTCAAAAGAGGGGAAAATAATCCTGAGGTGAGGTGATGGTTAGTAAGAAGGTTTTAGGAGGGATAAATATGACTTCACCCACCTCCCCAAGGGTTGTTAGTTGTTATTAGTTAGTGGTTAGTAAGTCAAGTTCATAGGTGGTGGTTCTGGTGGGATTTCCTCCAGTGCACCAAGGCTAAGAAAAGGTAGTTGGGTTAGATTTTGGTAGGGTAAGGTAGGTTTGATGGGCTGATTTTAGTTTGGGTGGTTAGGTAGGTTGTTTATGGTTGATCAAAAAGGTATGTTGATTATGGTTTATTGAGTTGGGGTAGAGTTTGGTTTGAATAGTTAAGAGAGGTAAGATAAATGGTTGAGTTAGTTTGATTGTTTGGTTTGGTTGGTGAGGTAAGGTTGCATGGATGGTTATAGGTAAGGTTAGGTCAATAATAAGTTTGGTTAGGCTAATGGTTAGTTTGGTTTGGTTGATAGTTATTAAGGTTGGATTGATAGGTTCCACATAAGTGGTAAGTAGAAAAGGTAGGTTGGTTGGTTCACATGGTTGAGTGGAAAAGGGTGGTTGGTTGACTCTGCAAAGGTAAGTGGAATAGTTTGGTTGGTTGGTTTCACAAAGGTAAGTGGAATATTTTGGTTGGTTGGTTCTACAAAGGTGAGTGGAATAGGTTGAAAAGTTTACTCCACAAAGGTGAGTGGAATAGGTTGGAAAGTTTACTCCACAAAGGTGAGTGGAATAGGTTGGATGGTTGGCTCTTTGAATGTGATTTTAAAGGAAAGTTGAAAAGAGTCCACTTGATTGACAAGTGTTTTAGCTGAGGGTTGGACCATGGTTTCGTCAAAAATGAGTGAAAGAATAGGTTTGATGATTTATTGTTTGATGATATTTAAGGATAGGTTGGAAGGAACACAAATCATTTCCTTTGAAACCTCCTTATGATTGATAAGGTTTTGGATGAGCATCTTAAAAGAGCCACATCTATCAATCCCATGTCTATATGTGCGATGATATGAAAAAAATTCATTCTCTATAAACCAAATGAGATTTGGAAGAGATTCATTGATAGGTTTGATTGGAAGAAGGTTAATGATAGAAGCCTCCAATAATTTATCAAAGATTGAGGCATATGACTCCCCTAATGGGGTGTGCTACCTAGGAAGAGGGTGTACCAATGGCTCTTGATTTTCTAAGCTAAATGGTAGATTTCATGAGGTTTATTGCTTTGATAGATTTTATAGGTTTGATAGGTTAGGTAGGTTTGGTTTGTAGTTGTTGGTTGGTTTTGATAAACTTGATAAGGGTGATAAGGTGGGTAAAGTTGATAAAGTGGGTAAGTTGAATAGGTTAGATCTATCAGGTAAGTTTGGTTGATATTTGGGTAAATTTTATTGATAAGAGTTGGGTTGATAGTTTTTGGGTTGATTTGATAAAATTGGTTGGTTCAAAAAAATTGACTGGTAGTTAATAGTTTGATTTGGTAAGGTTGGTTTAATAGGTGGATTTGATGGGTTGGGTGAAGTTGATAAGATTGTTTGGTTGGGTAAAGTTGATAAGGTAGGTTGATATAATGATAGGTCAATAGGTTTTTTGATTTATTTATTTGGTTAAGGTTGATAAATTTGGTTGGGCTGATAAAGTGGGTTCAGGTAATTGACATAATGGAAGGGGTAGATGTCCCAAGTTTTGACAAGGTTGGGGTGATGGATGTGGTAGATGTTGATAGGTTATTGGTTGAGTAAGGTAATAGTTAAAGGGTTTTTGATAAGTTTTTGGTTGATTCAAGTTGAAATTTGATTGGTTATAGGTAAGGGTTGATTGGTCATGGGTACCAGAAATAGATAATTCTACTTTACTTATCTGATCCATTAATATTATAACCAATTTAGGTGGCAGTTGATAGTTTGGGGTTTGATTATGGTTGAAGTTTGATCGGTGATGGGTAGAGTTGGGTTTATTATAGGTAAGGTAGGGAGCATAGCTAGCTCATGATGTCATGTAATGCTTAGATGCAAGAGGGTTGTGGTCTAAGATTCTCATAAAGCTAGGATATATAGAAAAGGTTATAGAAGGGCCCTCCAATCAAATAAGGTAATGGAGATGAGGGAAAATGAGGTCAAAATGATGGAAGGTTGATGTTATAAGGTTGGCTCCTCAAAAGTTGAACAAATAACAAACAAGAAAAAAGTCCAAAAATCAATGCATACACTAAGTTCGTTAGCTCTTAGGATAACTTTTATCTTGTCTTAGCTTATACCTTAGTTAAAAATGTGTGAGGGTAATTTGGATTGTAAATTGGGTAATAGATAAGAAAGCTAAGGATGGTTTTGGGTAATGTTTAGGCACTCAAGAGAATTTATACTAGACTAAGTGCCCTGGTATTGGGTGCTTACTCCCTGCACTTCATGATCTTGAAGCTAGGCTAGGTCACTTAGCCAAGATATACCATCTGTCTAGGGCTTATACTCCACCAAAGAATGGAGTGGGATCTCCCCTTGGTGATGAAATCCAAGTGGGATTACCAAGTAAGGTAAGGTTATATATTGGGTGGTGAAATCCCAGTCAGGCCTTGTCTCAAGTATGTTATGGTGTGTTGATTGATTATGCAATTTAGGATTTATGTGTGATATAAAAGTGAAGCTACAATAGATTACTTGACTTTTTAAGTTACTAGGTGAACCAAAATAGCAATCAAACAATGGATGCAAGGTTTGTTTTAAGCCCAAATGGAAAATTTTAGATTTATTTGGATGAGAAAACAATAGAGAGAAAGCATATAATGCTAATTAAGAAAATAAAGGTCGTGAGTCCCATTGAGTGTGCTAGAATGTTTTACACAAAATTTCTCCTCATTTATTAGTTTATGAAAGTAGAAGTAAAACTACAAGAAATGGGTGTGTAAGGGTACCTAGTTGAAAGTGCAAGTGCATTGATCTAGATGAAGTGGGAACTCTTCTTTGGCTAGGGAAGAATACTTGTAGTAAGAAAACAATAAATGGAATTTTTTGTTTAGACAATAAGATGGGGGGATTGCATAGCATATGTTAGATCCAAGAAAGTAACAACTTGCTAGGATGGATGTCAATCCCCTTTCTGATAAAATGTTTGATATAAATAAAAGAAATGAAACTTGTATATAATAACATAAAGGTAAATGCTATTTAATATAAGAAAGGTAAAATGCTTGTTTAAAGAAAACAAATAATTATAGAAAAAGTTCAGTTGATGCTTATGTTAAGGTAGTTGGGGGTGTATGATTATGTTTTTGGTCTGTTAGGTGATAGGGACATAGAAAATAGAATTTTGTTTGTGGTTTGGTTGGTGGTTTGGTTATAGAGGGGTAACCATCAGTGGTTAAGGTAACCATTGATGGTTAAGGTTAACCGTCAGTGGTTTCCTGTCAAATTTTAAGAATGCAAAAAATAAGGGTTGTGAGTTAATTAAATGGTCAAACAAATTTTTGCATATGAATTTAGAGGGTATGAAACAAAATGAAAATAGAAGAATCTACTCAAGGTATGTAAACCTTAGAAAAGAAATAAGGAAAACTAAAAACAAAGAGAAGAATACCTATTATTAAGAACAATGAAGAAAGGTGAAGAGAAGACATGGAGGAAATTTGTTAGCATAAAAATACTCCAACCTCTGAGAATGATTTGGATAGCATTTTGGTAAGGGTGGATACTTGTAAAAAGACTTTGGCAGCATATACTTATAGATTTTTTTTGATATGTTCTCCTTCTTACAACTCTCCTTTTATAGGAAGAAGTTGGAAATTGTAAGTGGAAGAAGTTTCTAAATGTTTTGGCACTACAAAGATACTTTTTATTGCCAAACAAAAAAATTGATAAGTTAGGTGCAAAGTTGATTTTGTACCCAGCTGGAAATTGCTTTGATATAGGGTGGGGAACCTAACCATTGATAGGGCTTAACCATCGATGGTTAGACTAACCATCAATAGTTACCATAACCATCTATGGTTGAGGTCTAAGAGGAAAATGGGTGAAAAGTGGTTAAAATGAAATGGGTTAAAAAGGTTAAGTTAACAAGCAAAAAAGTGAGCTAAGTTAACTAGGTGGTTAACTAGCTCTAATGTGGGTAAGGGTTCAAGGGTGTTTTGACATAAAAAATGGGGTAGTTTTTGAGTGTCTACAGTGTGTAAGTGAGGTGTTAAATATTAGGGAAATGTATTGGAGATGTTTTGTGTTTATTTCAAGTGGTTTCATAGGGGAAATAATCTTTAAAGTCACTAATGGTCTTCCCACCTCTTTCTTGGTGCACCCTTTAAGGCATGCACTCAAAGAGATTGAGACTCGATGACTTCTTGCATGAGAAAAAACATCATTAATTTATATAATTTGAAAATATTATGTGTATAAATATTTCTATACTTCCAATCAAGTGTCCATATCCTTGACATATTTGCTTATATCTCCTTCTAAGGCCTTGTTCCATTACCAGCTAAGCCAAAAAGCATGCGGTGGAGCTATTGGGATCACCCTTTCAAAGAAAAGCTTAGGATTTTTCCATTTTTATTAAATTTATTTTGACTTATTTATCATGAAAATATTTCACACTCAATCTATTGAGGGTTAAGGAACTAAGCCATAGTTAAAAGGATGTACTCATACAAGTCATAATAACTCAACAAATCTAAATGAACCCACTATCTTTAATTTACTTTAAGATGTGGAATTATGTGCAAGTGGTAGGTTTAGAGTAGAAATTCCATGTTTTTATTCATCCACATGTTTTTTTTGTATCATATACTTTCATAATTTTGATAGTTTACAAAATAATAGGTATGTTTCACACATCTGCCCAAGACTTTATTACCCACGATCTAAATTATTCATGCCAAAACAATACCCTTGACATTGATTACCAGTTTAAAAGATCAAACCTTCCTGTCTTAAACTATATGTAGTAGGAAATTCAATCTATATGGATTAAACTATATAAATTAATCACTCAAACTTCAAACCACTAGGTAAAGTCTAGAGCCATCAAGACCAAAATGAAACTAATTGAATAAAAACCATTTGAAAGAACATTCAAATCCTAAAGGTAAGTACTATAAACCATGATTAAAAGGATGCAAAAAAATAGGAAGTTTTGATTAATTACCTTGACTCGTATTTTGGACATTATATTGGCATGATCATTTATTGTGGATGATTGATTCAATGATTAATTGGAGATGGACTGATTTAACGTTGAGATGTTATGGACTTCTAAAATGGCCTTCCATGGAAGAATGAGGTCATTTATATAGAAAATTGACAGAGAGATCAACGGATGAGATTTTAAGTTGGATGAGGGAGATCAAGGGTGGAGAATTAAAAATAATTTAAAATTCCTTAGAAGCCTCTATATTTAGAGGATTTTAGATAGGATGGGTGAGAATAGAGAGGATTCTAGAATTAGAGAATTATAGAATCCTTCTTAGGGGTTAATTATGATTAGGTAGGGGATTAGATAGAGATTAAGTAAGAATTAGGAACTAGGGGTGTAGGAGAGCTTAGGCATAGGCTGGTAGGTGGGTCATTAAGAATTTAAAATTCTCAAATAATAGATAATTGGGGTTAGGATGGGATAAAAAATGATTAGGAGGATTAATGATGAAATGGTATAATATAAGGTTAGCATATGAATAATAATAGAAGGTAAATGAATAGGAATGGGGGATATTAGGATAGGTTAATTAGAATAAATGAGATAAATAGAACTAGTGTCAATTAATAGTAATATTAGTGACATTAATATAGGTGAGCAAATTTAGATGCATACATTTTCCCCCTCTTTTAAAGGGAATAAAAAAGAGATCAAAGTGGAAGGAAGAACATTCTTTCAAAGAAAAACTATGTCATGGATGAATGTTAGTAGATGATGTTAGTGGATATGATAACCCCTCGAGGGGACATGCGGGGAAGAATGAGACAAAAGGTCACTTAAAAGAAGAAATGATGGGTGGGATGTGGTGAAATAGACAAGGGTATGGGATGTTAGATATTTATATATATGATGAAGAAGATGGATTTGACTTGAGTAGTGAGCTACAAATTGATGATTCCCTTGGCAAAGACATATGCACAAGGAGAAAAGATGATTATATCATAGTTATCGATACATCTCTAGGGGGAATCAACCATAACATGATGATAATAAGATTAAAAAGGGCCATAAACTTTAGATGTATCACAAGTAAGGATGCATACAAGGGAGAGTTGTAGGCCATGATAAGATGATGATTTGATAAGATTAATGATGGGTGTAGCTCAAAGCTAAAGTCAATTGATATGATGAAGGTAATGATAGAGAGTGATATGATCGAGTGACCAAAAGATAGGTGAGAAGAATTAGATTGCATGCCATCACATAATGAGCTATAATGTGATTAATATTGATGATTCCCATAACAAGGATACATGTAAGAGAATGATAATTGATAAATTAACCCATCAATGATTGATGGAAGAAAATATGCATATTGGGATTTTGTCAAGCACAAGTGATAGGTGTGGGAGATTGATGATAAGATTAGGGAGATGATTGTGATAATTGTGATTGATCAATTACTTTATTGATGAACAATTATAGCTCATATATTTGATTGATGTAAGATGCAATGATGAATGATGGGGAAAGAGGAGATAGTGGCTAAGTTATCTTTGGGCACTGAAAAGAGGTTAAGTGCTGGTTACATAGTCTTAGGAGACCTTAGGTCAATGTAGTTATGATTAGAGGATAGAGGATGATGATGAATATGATTAGTGATTAGAAGATGATGTTAGTGAGATGAGTATTATGAGGATTAAAGATTTGATGTTATTTGAGTGGGTAAAGAAGAATATATAAGTGATGAGAAATAAGGAATATTAGATGAATGATGAGGTTATTGATGAAAAAACCATCACAACTATCATAAGGCTCATCATAGTCTAGGTAATTAATTAAATATAGCACTTGATAGTATACCCCATGATATAAATATGACCAAGTGGATATGTTTCCAAAGTGTGTGGATGAATAGCGAACTCTACATCCTCGAGGGAATTTATAAGAATTATTATATCTTTAGTGTCTTCATAGCATCATCGAACATTGCCTAATATATAAAAAGACACAATGCAAACAAAACATTAGACAAACAAGATACAAACAAATCAAACAACATAAAAAATAAACACACATGAATATTTACATGTAATGTCACAATGTCGTGTCAAATGATGGGATGAGTGATCACGTTATGGACTAGACTAGGATGATCATGATGTGATGGTGGAATAAATATAGAATTGGATTTGGGATAGGCTAATGATGATGATAAGGATTAGGATGTATGTAGGGCTATGAATGTGTAGGTGGATGTTGGACTAGAGGAGGGACTGGGATGATGATGTGGATATGAAGATGACCAAGGATTATCAAAAGACAAATCTTACAAGAGTATAATCTAGAAAAAAGATTAGGAGATGATGGGATCAAATACCTTTGATAATAATAAAATATTGATTGGATGGGTGTTATGTATGAAGATGCAATGATAGAGAAGTGATGGGATCATATACCTTTCATACTAACAAAATAGTGATTGGATGGGTGACAGGTATGAAGAGACAATGTTAGAGAAGTTATGGGTGCTAGACTAAATTCTATTATAAGGTTATGTATGTTGATAACACCTTTATCAAAAAGGATGATGGTGAAGACATAGATGGGTGACCACTAGGAGTGGGTTCCAAGATGAAATGATGGATGAGATATCAAACATCAATTGGGATGGGGATATGGACAACATGGTAGATGGTATGAGTATTATATGTGGTTTAGGACGATGTCATGGAGATGGATGCGACTAGGCGAGTAGGAATAAGACAAGACACAATGGAATATTTTTGGAATTTTCATATTTTATGATTTTTTGAGGTTTTTTTGGAATATTTAAATTTTTAGGGACTTTGGACTATGTATATACACTATAAAAATGAGGTTATTAACAAAGGGAATACTAAACCTAATAACCAAATGAGGATGTATGGATGAGCGATAAGAGGATGAGGGTGATGCAAAAATGGGGATGAGGACCAAGGTTGAAGGGAATAGGGATTGCCAATGATCACATCATAAAGGAAATGGGTGTTTAGTTACCTACATGTCCATTAGGGGATATGACAAGATGATTCTGGAACATTTCTCAAGATACCCTTTGCATCCTTACAAAGGTTAAGACAAGAAGGAAAGAGAGATATGATACATGATATGATGGCAGATAATGGGTGATGGATAGGATCAATAGACCAAGAGATATGATAGGGATGGGATGAAAGGGATGGATAAATGATGGATATTCCCCTGAATGTTGAGGTACAGTGTGGACAATAGATTTTATTTTACCATGATTCCAAAAATTGGTTTTCATCATGGTACTTTCCCAAGGCACTATATAATTGGTTTTCACCATTAGATGAATTATTTTTTTTGAATTTTTAGATGTTTTGATTTTTGGGAATCTTAATTTATTGGATGTGGGTATGAGATGTAAGAATGCTAACACTAGAGGAATTTTTAGCCAACACCTATTCTTGATATGCCTGATGTTAGGACCATACCACTGCTATTAGATGTATCAATGTCTTGGTGGCCTTTATTGATTCTTGATTTAATCTCCTCTAGACATTTTAACCAAGTGTATTTGTAACCCTTACAAGGGAAAATGTTGCCCAGGGATTGGTGATATGATATGGATGGGAGCATGTCATGATTGTGATGATGAGATATAGGATGTGAAGGAGGGATATGATCATGATGGATGATATGATGGGATGGGGAGTGGAAATGGGATTCAATAGTTAAATACACCATTGTATATGGTGGAGGGGATATTTTAGATTGGTGTCATGATATTAAGGGATATAGGACCTTATTATTTGATCTAAACATTAAGAGGATTGTCGATAATATGATTATTACTTTTGACATTATTTTGATTTGTTGATTGGGTTTGACTTTTACTTCCCCTTGGTGCTGGATTTTGGGTTTCATTAGGGGAGATGGATTTTTGATGATTATTTTGACATTAACATTCTCCTAGTGCTTAATTTTGGGCTTCACTAGGAGAAGACATGTTTTGATTAGGTTAATGATTTGAATTTTCTTGACTTTGACTTATGGGATCAAAGATGATTTGATCATGATTTATGAATTTTGGAATATGGTCTTGGACTATTGTACTTGTGACACACAATATTGAATGCAGAGGCGAATCTATTGATGCATGATCTTATTCATTCCCTTCATGGAGTGAAATATAGTGAGGTGGATGATTAATGTTGTGCGAGGGATTAAGGGGATAATGGGAAGCATAGTCTTCATAAAGGTTAGTAGGGGACCTAGCCTCAAAGTTGGAAAAAATGTCTTCAAGAGTCTCAAAAGGATCACTAAGACAAGCTATAAGGTACACATTTGATTTAGGATCAGATATGTTCTAGAAATATTCAACAGACAAAGCCTATAAAAACTTTATTTTAACTTCATCACTTGGATTAGGATAAAAATATATATCCAGTGACTGGTTGTTATTCAAATTGAGAGATGATGTTTCTAATGGGGAATCATATTCAGATGTTGGGGTTGAGTATGATCCTGATGCAAAGAATTTTTTTATTAATGTTGATGTTGGTACCAATGTATGAGACATGATGTTGCTAGGAGAAGAGTAATTATCCAAAAGTGACCTTTCAACATGGGTGGATAATGGATGAATAATGGACTGAGTAAAGATAGGCCCAAAAAGGAATTATGAGATATAAGAGGACTGGGGTTTGGTAAATGGAATTGTGTTTGATGGAGGATTGGTCAATGATGGGGGGATCATGGAAGAGGGATTTTATGTCTTGACCTTGGTGTGGAAGGGCTTGATTGTGAGTAGGAATGGTATCTTGGCATTCCTCTTCTTGTTTACCTATGGATGTAGACTCATTTGGTTCATCCTTAATTACTATGTCACCATGGTCAATAATTTTTTTGACATAGTCTTAGAAATCATGAAATTGATAAATGGTATGCCCCTAGGTTTAGTGATATGCATAATGTTGATGAATATTATATTCAAGTGGCTTAGGCTTGGTGGGATCAAGATGTCATATGGGTGGATAAACGATCAAGTTGGTAGTGACTAATTGTTGGAAAAAGGCTTCTAAGGATATAGGAAGGGGAGTATAAGGACCCACTTTACTTTGCAACTTTGATGTGTAAGCATTGGACTTTAGATCAGATGGTGTTTGATGTGAGTGGGTGGAAGGATGAGTGACCAAGGTTATATTCCTTTTTCTATTAGAATAAGTGGTGGATGATGATGGGTTATGACTATGGGATGAATAATATACATAGGAATCACATAAAGGGGTTTGACCTAGAGGTGTAATGAGTTTAAGGGGGACTACACCTTCAAGAAGTGAGACAACCATCACAAGGAACTACAAAATGATCTCATCCTTGTTGCCATCTATGTATTTGTCTATGAGAGTGGGGTCTAACTTCATGGTGGTGGGTGACAAAAGGTGGGGGACTTGCTGGGATAGAGTGTTGGATTTGAAAGTGATGATATTGGGGGATGGAGGATTTGACTGTGGATAATTAAAAATGGGGGTTAAGGGGATTCGTATAGGGATAGTATATGGTGGAATGGGATGGAATGATGGCAAGGTTTTATGGTGGACTCATTTGGGAGGAGATTTTAAGTATGTGTGGTCAAAATCATCATGAAAGCGATAACCCATATTCCATAACCACAAAAGGAATTCATATTTCTTCTCTATTATGTATTGATTGATTAGGGTGACTACATCTAGGAATGATAGAATTGATTTTGGTGATCTAAGGGATTATGGATGGAGAAGGATGTGGGATGGTGATTTGGGGAAAATGGGATCATGGTCAGTAGGGAAGTGAGCACCCACTTCTAGTGCTCACAA
Source organism: Torreya grandis (assembly GCA_037957365.1). Taxonomy (NCBI): domain Eukaryota; kingdom Viridiplantae; phylum Streptophyta; class Pinopsida; order Cupressales; family Taxaceae; genus Torreya; species Torreya grandis. The sequence continues at coordinate 55,985 of JARHVA010000726.1, read as the reverse complement.
AAGGACTTCATCATTATTGGTTAAGATATATTGCTCTATGAGGAATAGGTCCAAATCTATGGGGATGAGTGATAAAAAATGGGTGATGATGCAGATGTAGATAAAGGATTAGAGATGGCTTCTTGAACAAAGTAGGTCTGAAGGACCGAGCTAGTATACAAGGTGATGATGAGGATGAAATGTGATTGAGATTATATAGGACTAGGATTAGATTTTAGACTAGTAGTGTAATAGGTGCTAATGACCTATCAATAATACATAGTTGTCAAGCTAGCAAAAGGATTGGGGATTGTATAGATCCCAAGATACAAAATAGTAAGGTCATGATTGGATGGGTTATAGTTTATGAATAGGAAAGATGTTTTGATGAGAGATGATTAGATTAATGATTAATGGGTTTTCTAGATTGAAAATGACAAAGTGATGAGATGATAGTAGGATATTGACTAGGTATAAGATCTGACCAGATGATAAGCTAGAGTGGATTAAGATGATAAGATGATATAGATGGGTATCAAAAGGACTAGCTCAAAACCTTAGACTAATTTTCTCAAGGTGGGATGGGGGTAGGATTATATGATGAAGGTGATTGGATGATGGGATAGGGATGAGTATAGATGGGTGATGGTGAAATTATTGGGGGTAATGATGGAGATAGTTTGGACATGGTTAAGACCTAAAGAGATAATCTAGGATAAGATAGGATGAGGTTAGATTAGATGGGTGATGAAGTCAAGGTAATTACAAGTGATGGGGTATGGATTTAGGATAATATGTGGATGATGAGATATGATTAGGATATGTAGGTGATGGGGGGATGAACTAATGTCAGGTGGATCTAGTGAAATGTATGTACAAGAGATTAAGACAAGGATATACAAGGGGATATAAGGAATTAGACAAGATTTTATGGGGATATTTAAGATTATGTATGATAATATGTGGATGATAAGGTGTGACTAGGATATGTGATAAGTGGGATATGACTAATGATAGGTGGATATAGTGAGACTAGGTAGAAATTAAAATAATATGATGATGGGAGATAACATGGGATGTGTAAAAGGATGTACAAAAGGAAAATATGTAAAATGGGATGATAATAATGATATACTTGATGGGTTATGTAAAGACCTAGAAATGTATGCATAGGTTTGGGTGAAGGCTAACTCGGTGCACAACCAACATTGGTTTAACACGACATACATCCAAGCAAGAAAACCAAAAACCTATGATTAATAAATTGATGGGTGTGTAACTCGATGCCTTTATCATAAAATGAATTCATGGGTGAGGTTATAGGTTGATGACCCATTATATAATTTACCATACCCTCTCATCCCCATTTACACATGATGTCTACTTAAGAGCTGATACTGAATATAGTAGTAGTACACCTATTACAATCAAAGGATCCTATTCCAGGTTTGCATGGGCTCTCTAAGTGCATCCCCTAAATATAAAAAGGTATAGTGGGGCTTAAGTCCATATAGGATGCTATCTAACTTCCATACATATTGGATCTTATGCCCTTCACTCTATGGAATCCTTTATGGGGAATTCTGCTTAGGCACCTACCGACAACTCTCTTGATTTTTATACTCCACTGGAACATAGAGTTTGGTATATTTCATGGTGGTGAAATCCACATCACCAACCCCTATAAAAGAAAAATAAGGAGGGTTTATAGCTGGTTTTTGATCCTCTAGAAATCATTGTAAGGATGAAAAGAGGAGAGCATACACTACCATAGCCCTCAGGATATAAACAAAGAAAAAAGAGATTAATTAAATGATTAAGATTAAGTGTGAGATATTTACAAGAAGCAAGAATATGAAAGAGATAAAATAAAAAATAATAATGATGATTTAAATGATTCAAAAATAATTTTTAAAGTGCCCAAAAAGGATTTTTTGACAGGCAGCCTGTAAGCACACAGTTAGTAGTTTTGATTTAACAATTTTAAATAGGAAACTTTCAAGATAATGATTAGTAGTTTTGATTAATGATTTCGAGAGGAAATCTAAAAGACAAATGGTGTTAGACCAAAATATGACCTACAAGATAAGATGTCAAACAAAACAAAATAGCTTCTAGGTTCACCCATGCAAGAAACAAGATGTTAGTCTAATATGACTTAAGAAAAACACCCTAAAAAAATTGTAATTTGGCTCTATAATTTCTTTGAGGTGAGTGAGACATGATGTGGGGGTCTGGGGATGGTAGCCCTTAGTGGGTTCAAGGGGAAGTGCCCCTTTTGGGTTCAAGGGGCCTTCTAAGAGGCCCAAAATAACTCAAAATACATAAAAAATTACTCAAAAAGGACAAAATCAAATGCAAAATCACAATTACATAGTGCAAAACCACAACTACTAGTACAATATCATAATTCATAAGTTATGATTTTGTAGTAGACACTTAACTATGACAATCAGACTATACAATCATGATAGTTAGACAAAATTGTGAATTAACCAGACAAAATCACTATTAACTATAAATTGATATTAGCAGTTTTGTGATAAAGTACAAAACCTTAAAATTTATATTTTTACCAGACCAAATAGATATAATGGTTATGATAGATTATTTATATTCCCTAACATGTCTACTTATAGATTGACAGATTAAAAATGATTTATGATACATCCCAACATTTTATAAAATAGAGATGTTTATCAAAGATGGACAAAATCTAGGACTATAAAAAGAGTGATTTTTAGCTAGATTAGGTCCTAAGTTTTCCCTATATAAATCAAAGATGATAACCAACAGATAGAATGGCAAAATTTTATAGAATTAAGTTAAAATTGCAAAATCACTATTCTCTATGCAATATCATGATTTCACAGAGCAATATCATGATTCCTTTTTTTTTAAATTTGTGGTTTTGTAGAAGATATGGGAGAAGGGTAAATGTTGTGTTTTATTTTCTAATATGTATATGCTTTCCTTGCCTTACCCACTGGCCTCTGTCCTACCAATCACACAACAAACCTATAGAGATGGAGTCTTGTTACAAAAATAAGATTAGCCAAAATTTCCCCTTCTAGACCTAAATGATGTAAACATAATGTAAAAGAGGGGTTATGTGAGGATCAAAAGGATTTTATGTCTCCTATAAAATAGCAAACATCAAGACTAAGCATGCAAGTTAGAGCACAATGATCAATTATTTAGTGATTTTTTTAAATTTACAAAATCATGACTCTCAACCACAATACCACAATTTATAGGTCAAAGTCATGACTTTTGAAGTCATGATTTTGCCTAAAGACTGAGACCTACAAACCCTAAAAACCATTAGCAATTAGAAAAAATCACTACTACATATGCAAAATCATAACTCTTTATGCAAAGTCACAATTTGTGAGTTTTGGTATTGTTGGAAGGCTAGAAATCTATCAAAGTCAGAGAAAACGGTTTGATTTGGAGGATTTTTACTTTAAATTATGATTTTTAATTATTTTTCCATCGTAATTCTTCTATTTTTTCCAATTTCAAAATAATCTTAATATCCTATTATTAATGGTTTTTTAAATACCATGAGATATTAAATCCAAATTTAATTTAATTGTCGTATTTTATAGTTTTATTAAAACTATTAGATATTTTAAAATTAAATCCCCACAAAAAAATCTAATTATCTCCACCTTTACTTCCATATGGATGGGTTTGTTTTAAAAAAAAGATTATATATATATATATATATATATATATATATATATATATATATATATATATATCCCATGCCCCACGTGGAATTCCATTTTATTTTGGATGGGGGTGAGTTCAACAGGGGTTATGTTATTTATAAACCCAAGTCCACTAAACTTTATTTTACCCACCGTTTTACTCCACTTTACCATGTGGACACCCATTTGCAAAGAGAGTACGGTTGGTGGAAAGTTATTTGGGATTTCTTTAATTGGGAGATAAATGTTTTAAAAACTTATCGACATATGGCATGTATTTAACTATGGCACATTAAAAACATCATTACCTTTTCATGGGCATGGGGGCGTAGAAAGTTGGATGGAGTGTGGAATTTTCATGATGGTCTTTATTTTGCATGTTAATATTTATTTATCAAAAAAAAAAGTAAATCTTGATTCTTGTTTTATGGTGTTGGTATATTCTTGATGCCAATGCATAGCTTAAGAATTAAAATCTTGATGTGGTAATCTTTTTAAAGAATTACATACAATGTATTGTTTTTAAATTCTAACAACAACAACAATAACATTGGAAAATATGTGGCATTGAACAATTCTTTAGTATCAATCTTGATCTTGAATTGTCAATCTTGATCTTGAAATACACGTAGTTGGTATATTGGCAAGGCAATTTATTCTTTAAAATTTCTAAAAGATTCTTGACAGTTATTGTATGTAAAAATATTGATGACAAAGGGTTTATAACTGGCAAAGCCTATTCAAAGCTTGATTTAATTACAAAATTATTTTTAGCTCCGTAATTATATATGGCCCATTTTTAATGGAACATCAACCCAAAAATGGGAAAAAATCATTATTATGGGAAAACAATAATTATTCTAAGCCAATGTGTGAAGTCAGAAAAGCCATGCTATCGAAACAAGAAAAACTCAATTTGGAGAAATTGTTGGTGCATTTGGAGGGAAATTTGTTAATGTCTAGCCAATGGCAAGTAACATTGAGAAATATATGACTATAGGTTATTTTATAAACACAATAAGGAGATATCTCTAAGAAACAGAGGAATTTTCCATAGAGGCAATAAGGAGATTTCTCTGAGAAGCAGAGGGATTTTTCACACAATGATATATTTGGATTGCAGAGGCAGTACGAACCTTGGGTAAATTAAAGAGGTTTATTTTTATTTGTTACATAGATAAATTATCTAGTACTGAAGCATTTTATTTTACTTAGATATGTTTTGTAATTATTTAAAAAGATTTTTTAATAGATTAAAATACTCATGGAGTGGACCCAAGGATGTAGCCATTTGGTGAACCTTATAAACAAATATTTTGTGTCATTTTTTTAAATTTTTTCTCTGTGATATGAAATTCTTTCAATTTCCTTAATTAAATTACAGATGTTTTATAAAGTAATTTTTGGATTTACTTAAAGGGAAATTGAAAAATTAATATCTAGTTTTAATCCAAGCAGACTGTAAAGTTTTTATGAACTTGAAAAAACATGAATTGAATGGTTTTAACTAAACAACATAATTAGATGAGTTTACAGAATAACTCATAATCAAAATTATTTAGATAAATTACATTTGGATTAAAAAAGTCAATTTTATTTAAATAAATTCTATAAACTGACTTATTATATTAAAATCTATTTTTAAATAAAATAATATTTATTAGCAAGGGATAATTACTATTCATGGATCAATTTGAATATTAAATCAATTTCCTATTTCATTAATCAAGAAATTGAAATTTTTGCATCCAATTCTATTTCATTAAAGGAATTGAGATTTTTAATATCCATTTGAAAAAATTGTATGATTTATCTATAGGGGTAAATCTATTTTTTGGATCAATTTGGTATCATAGTAGTTAGAATGTATAGATTAGCTTCTGATTGTATGAAAATTTGTATTCAATTTCAGTATTGATTGGATTTCTTGCAGAGTATTGTTTACTCCATTTGTAGTGTTAGAAGTACAAATTGTTTGTAGGAACAAAAAACCATGGGCAAATTGTCCAAATATGAGAAACTTGATGAGCTCAAAGTATTTAATATGTAGATTCAAGAAGATAACTCTTTTCTAAGAGCAAAGTTTTACTCTTTAGAAGAGGACATTGATAGGTTGAAAAAAGAGTTGCAAGCCAAGGATGATTTCTTGTCGAATTTGCAAAATAATGATGGCACGAAGGAGAAAAACAAGTCCATTATGCATACAAGACATTTCTCTCCCACAAGTGCACAAATAGAATAATTAAACACTGTAAGTGATTGTGAGTCACCAGTTACTTTTTCTTTCCATCATGAATCTAATAAAAATATTTTTGTAAGTTTAAACAACACACTAGAGGTATAGGTTCAAAATTAATTTTAAAAATGGGATTTAATGGAAAAGGCCTTGAAAAAGATGTCCAAGGCATTGCTAATCCCATTAAGGTAAAGAATAAGCCTCATCATATATATTTGGGATATAGACCTAGTAATCAAAATGAAACAAGTGAATGTTCTAAGAAAGCAGAAGTAAGAGGTGCCATAGAGAAGTGTAAACCATCTTGAATGGAAGGTAAAACACATTTTTTTGTCACACTTACAATAATATTTATTTTAATTCTACTAGACAATGTAAATATTCCAACATTCCTTTTGATTATGGTACATAAAATTTTTGGTATGTTTATCCATGCAATTTTTGTGGATTGTCTAACCACTGTGTAGACAAATGTTCTAAATGTAAATCTTTGTTATAAAATATTTTGAAAGACCACTCTCCTAGATAGTATTATGAGAATGGAAATAAGAGTATATTTTCCAAAAGAGTGGACAAACATTTTTGTACTCATTGTAACAGGAAAGGACATGAGGTTAATAGGTATTGGCAGCTTCATCCCAAACAACATTGGAGAGTTTTGAAAAAGGAAAACATTGTTAAACTAATAGTTTCAGATATAACCCATGTAGAAACTCAGGGAAAATCTAAGGATAATTCAGTTAAGCGATTTGGAAAACAATTCCTTAGTTTCATGTTCGCATAGCTATGATAGTTTATTAACATGAAAATGTTCAAAGCAATTTTTGGGATTCCATTTGAAAGGAATATATTTTAGTTTTGAACATAATTTTTGGAGTTACCAGCTGTGAAAAAATCTAAGGAACAAGTTTATCATACTTGGATTATGTTCTCATGTTTATGGTTTTGCTAAGCTTTGTTTATTCTCCTTAATAAGTTTTTGAGTTTCTGATGCATTGGTAAAGGAATTAACTCATATTCAAATTTGGATATATTTTCAAATAATTTTAAGATTTGAATTTGGTTTATTGGAGTCACCTATAGAGAAAAACCAAGGGACAAATTTATCATACTTGGAATATTTTTCTCACATTTGAGTTTTTGGAAAAACTTCTTTTTTAAACTTTGACTACAATATATGTAGGTTATATGGGGCATGATCAATATGTCTATTTTGAGAAAAATTGTATTTAAGTATATATGTGTTCATTTACATTGTGAAAATGAGAGACTTATAATACCCTTTTTGGGCACCGTTTGTAATTATAATAAATTTACAAACTTTTTATAGTCATGTATGATATTTGCATATTTATAAAGTCCCTTATTCGTTTTAGGCATTTATTGTAACTATCAAATATGATTACAATTAGGGTTTATTTTTATTACACTAATAAACTAGTTTGCAGTTGCACTTGGTGATCATTTTAAAGTCAAAGTCACCATTTTGAAGATGTAACATTTGAGCAGACAGTTTACTTCTATCTACAATTTGGAATGGGATAGATATTTCTTTCACTGGCATTTTAGGGATTCAGTTTGATTTTTGAATCGTTAACATGATATTTTATAGTGATGTTTTGCAGAGGAACTATTTGTAAATTTAGAAAGTGATTTGACTTTTTGGGAACCAAAAGGATCTTATTGAGGGGCTTTGATCCAAAGGATTTTTTCTAAATTATAATTTTTAATTATTTTTCCACCGTAATTCCTCCATTTTTCCTATTTTTAAAATTAATCATAATATCCTATTATTAATAATTTTTTAAATACCATAAAATATTAAATCTAAATTTAATTTAATTATCTTATTTTATGATTTTATTAAAATTGCTGAATATTTTGAAATTAAATCCCCCAAAAAAATCTAATTATCCCTACCTTTACTTCCACATGGACGGGTTTTTTAAAAAAAAATGTTGGGATATTATTTAAAAAAAAAATATAAACCATTATCCCAAAAAATAAATCTTATTCACCCATATTTCACATGCTCCATATGGAATTCCATTTTATTTTGGATGGGGGTGAATTTAAAATGAGACATGTTATTTATATACCTAAGTCCACTTAACTTTATTTTTCCCACCGTTTAACTCCACTTTACCACGTGGACACCCATTTGCAAAGAGAATACGGTTGGTGGAAAGTTATATGGGTTTTCTTTATTCGTGAGATAAATATTTTAAAAACTTATCCACATATGGCATGGATTTAACTATGGCTTATGTTTTAATTTCTTACCTTGTCATGCACACTAAAAACATTATTTCCTTTTTAATTCTAACGTGGGACATCTACTTTGCATGGGCATGGGGGCCTAAAACGCTGAATGGAGCGAGGAATTTTTATGATGGTTTTTGTTGTGCATGGTAATATTTATTCACCAAGAAAGTGCAAATCTTGATTCTTGTTTTATGGTGTTGGTATATTCTTGGCACCAATGCATGGTTTAAGAATTAGAATCTTGGTGTGGTAATCTTTTAAAGAATTACATGCAATGCATTGTTTCTCTATTATTATTATTATTATTACTACGTGCTAATATTGATCTTAAAATACACGTAGTTGGTATATTCGTGTGGAAATTTATTCTTTATAGTTTCTAGAAGATTCTTGACAAGTATTGTATGTCGAAACATTGACAATAAAGGGTATATAGCTGGCAAAGCCTATTCAAAGCTTGCTTTAATTACACAATTGTTTTTAGTGCCAAAATTATATATGGCACATTTTTAATGAAACATCAACACAAAAATGGGGGAAAATCATTATTATAAGAAAATAATAATTATTCTCAGCCAATGTGTAAAGGTAGAGGAAATACTAGAATGCCATGTTGTCAAAATAGAAAAAACTCAATTCAAGGAAATTATTGGTGCCCCTGGAGGAAAATTTGTTAATGTCCAGCCAATGCCAAGTAAGAAGTAGAAATATTTTTTACACAAAGATATATCAGGATTACAGAGGCAGTAAGAACCTTGAGTAAATTAAAGAGATTTATTTTTATTTGTTGCACAGATACATTATCTAGTATGGAAGAATTCTATTTTATTAGAGAGGTTTTGTAATTATTATTGAAGAGTTTTTAATAAATCAAAACACTCATAGAGTGGATCTAGGGATGTAACCATTTGGTGAACCCTGTAAATAAATCTTTTGTGTCATTTTTTTTCAATTTCTTCTTTGTGATCTAAAATTCTTTCAATTTCTTTAATTAAATTACAAAAGTTTTATAAATTAATTTTTTGATTTACTTAAAAGGGAAATTAGGAAATTAATATCCAATTTTAATCCAAATAGACTGTAAATATGCATTGTGCAATCAATCATAAATTTGTTAACCAATTACTTGCAATGTAGAGATAATTATCATTTTGCACAAACTTTGTTTGACCACTATTTTTATGAACTTGGATTATTTGTAGAGGATAAAAAATGAGAATTAAATGGTTTTAACTGAACAACAAAATTAGATGAGTTTACAGAATAACTCATTATCAAAATTATTCAGATAAATTACATTCAGATTAAAAAAGTCAATTTTATTTAAATAAATTTTAGAAATTGACTTATTATATTAAAATATATTTTTAAATAAAATAGTATTTATTAGTAGGGGCTAATTGCTGTTCATGGATCAGTTTGAAAATTAAATCAATTTCCTATTTCATTAATCCAAAAATTTAAATTTACACATCCAATTCTCTTTCATTAAAGGAATTGAGATTTTCAGTATTTTGTTTGAAAAACTGTATGATTTATCTATAGGGATAAATCTAGTTCTCAGATCACAGTTAGCGGTCAATTCAAATAGTTAGTGAAAAGTCATGAATTTCAAGACAAAACTACAACTACAAGGTTGCAAATACCAGTGCAAAGCCATAACTTCCTCTTGTGTGTGCTAAACATAAAAAATCTAAGATTTTTTGTATCTAATCAAACCTATAAACTAGAAAAATCACCACTAACAAGAATTTTTTTAAAATTAGGAGTAATGCTCCCACCATGGTCACCAATATATAGTAAGAAATTTGAGCTCTATGGATTAAATTATCTTATTTAGTCACTCAAACTTCAAACCACTAAGTATAGTCAAGAGCCATTAAGACCAAAATACAACTAATTGAATAAAAACTATTCTAAATAACATTCAAATACTAAAGCTAAGTGATCTACACCATGATTAAATAGATGTACAAAAGTAGGAAGATTAGATTTATTACCTTAACTCAAATTTTGGACTTTATGTTGGCATGACCATGGATTGTGGATGCTTGATTCAATGATTAATTAGAAAAGGATTCATTTAGCATGGAGATGATATGGAATTCTAAGATGGCCTTCCATGGAGGAATGGGGTTATTTAAATAGAAAATGAAGGGAGAGATCAATGGATAAGATTTGAAGTTGGATGAGGGAGATCAAGGGTGGAGAATTAAAAAGAATTTAAAATTCTTTGGAAGCCTTTAGATTTAGAGGCTTTTAGAGAGGATAAGTGAGAATAGAGAGGATTCTAAAATTGGAGAATTATAGAATCCTTCTTAGGGATTAATTAGGATTAGGTAGGGGATTATATAGGGATTAGGTAAGTATTATGAAATAAGGGTGTAGGAGAGCCTAAGCACAGGATAATAGGTGGTCCATTGGGAATTTATAATTCTCAAATAATAGATAAGTGAGGTTAGGATGGGATAAGAGATGATTATGAAGATTAACGATGAAATGAGATAGAATAAAATTACTAAATGAAGATTAATAGAAGATGAATGACTAGGAAGGGGGATATTGGAACGAAATTAATTAAATAAATGAGATAAGTGAAATTAGTGTCGACTAATAGTAATATTAATGACGTTAATATATGTAAGCCAATTTAGATGCATACACTATATATAAAGACGCCCTATTTTAACATGATGTTATCTTCCATTATAATATTAGAGTTAACTACCAACTTAACTTGGATCAATAGGCTACTTACCATACTCTTACAACTAAAGAAAACATAAAGCATGCTATAAGATTTATTTTGAACATGGTGCAAGGGTCAAGACTAAACCTACAATAATGCACAAAAAATAGCTACAAAAACAAAGGTAATGAACCCAATGCAATCCAAACAAAATACATAACAAATCAAAAAGGAAAAATAAAAAGTAGAGACAAGAAAACCAAATAAGAAGATAAAAGTGCATCAAGGGAAATATGTACATCCAAAACCTAGAAAGCAACAAACATATAGAGAATATATACAATAAATCGATGGTTAATTATTCAAAACAACACTTGGAGGGGAAACCATGAAGTAATGTTTCAATTACCACCCTTTGATAATAAGTGGAAAATCAATGCCTTGAAGGTTCTTTAATATGTGTGATCTAAGAATTAGACTCAAGAGAGGATGGTTAGTATGGTGTTAGTTTCAAAATGAAAATAAAGTGAAATAAACACACTAATAACATAACATATTTAGTTTTAGACACTAGGGAGAGCTTATTTAACAAAAACAAATGACAAACACAACTAAAAAATAAGAAATAAAACACAATAATTCCTTCACCTTCTTTGGATGCTCTAAATACCTTTGTAGTGGTGGCTTGCTCAGCTTGTGCTCATGAAATCCTTGGCAATGGAGGATTGAATACCTCCATCTCTCCTTGGCACCTTTGGTTTTATCTTAGCTTGATTTGGAATAAATTTGGCATTATAACTTTGCATAATCAAATCCTTGAAGATATTTGAGCATAATAACTTTGTACCAAAATAACTTAAAAATGATGTTGTGAGGCCTCCTATTTATAAATTTTTGGATTTGATTATAATCAACCTTAACCATCCATCTCAAGATTGAGATGTGTGGTTGAGGATTAATTAAATTTTTAGAAGTAAGTTTATAATTATCCTCATAGTGACATTGGAAGAAGGGTAAATTAAGAGGCATGGAGGGCATCATGGAAGGCATTGATGAGGCATGGAGGGCATGAATCCTGATATTTGTGGCATTTATGGCTTAGGGATGTATTTCCAAGAAATGAGCTCACTTGATGATGCATTTATTCAATATTCTTTTCCAAAAATAAGTATTCAACAATTTTTTATGGAATTCTTGATTAGGCATTGATTTGGGTTAATTAGCTCTTAAACATGATTAAGCACTTTGTGCGCAAATTACTCAATTTGATCAAAATGTCTTATTATTAGTCCAAAATTTAACTGGATTAGAATTAGAATTCCATGTTAGATGTGTTGGATGCATATTCCCATTTAGGATGTTGCCAACCACAAATAACAAAGGCACTATTCTTGTGCAAAAGATTTGATATGAAAGAGTAGTCCGGAGCACGTGGGTATAAAATTGGCATTTTGACTCAAAATGAACTGTTTAAAGTTAGTTGGCTTACAAATTACATTACCCCATTTAGGGATACCCTGGCCAAAATCAACACTTGAATATGTCAGTTTCACATTATTTAGCATGTTTTAGTATTTTTAGGCCAAATTATGCATTTTGGGTGGAAATTAGCCAAAAGCTTGATTAGAGGTTATCGATGGCCAATTTTAGGTGTCTATAGTTTGCCCCTATTTGGGAAGGTATTGTAAGCTATAAACATAGTAACGTCTTCTCAAATAATGAAAAGGTCCTATATGCCTACAACTACAATGATGATAAACTAACTATATGATGCCCCCTCAAGGGAATGGTTAACATAAGAAGGTTGGAAAATGGTCCCTCAAATAGAAAGAAATGAAATTAGGGGACCAAGGAAAGGAAGGATGATGGGGTAAAATCATAATGATACTAAAAAAGTATTCAAAATCATTGAGAATGCAAGTGGAATGGTGCATAATGGTTTGTCCAAAGGTGATTATAAACATTATATCTTGATAGTGGCAACATGTTATGATAACACAATGATTTTCCCAAAGGCAGTTATAATCATTGAGAAGATGGAGCTTCCCCAATTAAGATAGACAAATAATAGAATAACATGCCTCTGTATAGGTAGAAAAAGTAAAGTGGTGACAACATAATGATTTGCCCAAAGGCAGTTATAATCATTAAAAAATGTAGGTGAAATGGTGTGCAATGATTTGCCCATAGATGGTTATAATCATTGGACCTTGATTATGGAAAAGATGATAAACTTGGTTAAGGATGATGATAACTGAACATAGAGGTTAATGATGAATTGGAACAACCTACTAGTAGGGAGATGCACATCTGAACTAATAAAGGTTGAAATTCTTTCATGGTTAATTACTTTGTTTGGAATATGATTGGGATGAAATTGGGATGTTAGTATTGAATAGAGGCCACCATTTTTTGAATAGACTTCTTAAAGCTGAAATTTGTTATAACACGTATTGGTAGGCATCATGGTATAACATCATGAGGACTTGGATGAAATATGCATAAGGACTAACTCTCAAAATCCAATACTCAATAAAAAATAATGCACCAATGATAGAAACCGTGATGATAATGTAAACATATGAATATGGATGGATTCAAGTGAAAGTTTGGGAAATGAATCACCCAATGAACACACATAAATTGAATCAAGGAAACAGTGTTAAAATTAAATAAACAAACAAACAAAATAAGTAGAAACAAACAAACAAACAATGCAATAGAAATCTTATGAATATTTCCCTAAGAAAATAGGCAACAACTTAAAAAATAAACAAAATGGGGGAATAAAAGAAAAGGAAAGGGGTGGCCAGCTATATCTATATGCACTAGGTAAGTGGACATTGCCTACATAGTTCCATGGATGTAATATCTAATAAAAAACTTTAAGCCAAATGTAGTTCTCCCAAGGAATGGGAAGAATATGATAACTGAGGAAAATAAATAGAATGAATGTGATAGAAAAAGATAAATGGTATTTCAAAATGGCAAGTGCGTGAGAGACAAAAGACCAAAAAGATGGGAAAACTAAGTGACAAGTGATTTGCTTGTAACTTAGTAAGGGTTCTCAGAATCCTTAAGGCAAATAAGTGGTCAATATTTTTATTCTTTTCTTACAAATTTTCAAATGTTTTTAGAAGAGTTTTGAAGGTATCTCAATTTGATCAAGAATGATGGGACACCAAATGGGTCAAGCTCACAAAATGGTGAGATAATTCATACTTAGGTTTCTCACAAAATGATAAGATCATGGCTTAGGTTGCTCACAAAATGACAAGAACATGGCTTAGGTTGCTCACAAAATGGTGAGAGCATGGCTTAGGGTGCTCACAAAATGGTGAGAGCAATCAAACTAAGGTTACTCACAAAATGGTGAGAACATGGGGAAAAGGGTGACTAAGCTGACCTCAAAAAGTATTGAAGGCTACCTACATAGTCTCAGAGTAGGACCTCAAGTCACTGTAGTTCTACCATTTCATTAGAGGAATTTGACTAGTGCGGTATCCAATTCAAACAAAATAGGCACAGTCAGTAAAAAGACATTGTATGGCATAAGAAGTGGAAAGTTGGTATGTGAAGGCTTAGTGTTATCCCTAGTTTTCCCATAGGTGGTTATAAATAGGATATAATGACATAGATCAATGGTACTAATTTTTCCAAAGGCAGTTATAATTAGTAGCAAGACTAGTGGTAAGAAAGGACTAACAAATGAAGGATGCAACTACTGAAACTTCTATCACACTATCCTAAGATATGCTCCCTATCTAAAATAATTGAACTAAGTGATGAAATGATCAGATACCTTGATGATAAAATTGTGTAACAAATGACAAAAACCAACGTCAAATAGGCTAGGCTTTAGAACATGCTAGGTCAATAGGTTAGAAATGAAAAGTAGATATGAGAAGAGGATAGATAAGGATGGTATTTGTATAAAGAAAAATAGTGATAAAATGACATAACTGAAATGATACTTAAAAACAATATACCTTAGAATTAAATCATAGTACTGGTTGAGATGAATAATATTCATTGGCTCTGGAAGTTCATCACTATTTGGTGTGGAAAGCCTATATGCTCCTGATCCATAATATGTAGTGATGATAAAAGGCCCTATCAAGTTTGGTTTGAATTTCCCTTTATGTTTCTTCTCAGCCATGGTATTATTTTGGATTTCTTTAAGAATAAGATGACCAAGTTTAAATGTTCTATAATTTACATGTAGATTATAGTGGCCTTCGAGTCAATTCTAATATGTTTGAAGATTGTTGAGCATGGCTATGTATTTTTCATCAAGTAGATCCATCTCTTGTAGGCGAGCTACTCGATAGTCATGATCATCTAGAACATGATTGAAAGAGATGCATAGTGAAAGTAACTCAACCTCAATGGGAAAGATGGATTTAGTACCATAAACAAGTATGGAGTGGCTCCTATGGGGGTACGATGATTGGTATGATATACCCAAAGGGCAGGGAATATCTGGAGGTACTAATCATGACCAACATCATTGATAACCTTTTTGAGAATGTTGACAAGGGTTTTGTTGGATGCCTCAGCTTGGCCATTACCTTGAGGGTAATATGTTGTACAAAAATGTTGGGTGATGTTGTATTCTATATATAACTGGTCTAAATCTTTGTTCTTGAATGATCCTCCATTATCAGATATAATGTCAGAGGGGATACCATAGTGGCAAATGAGATGGTTGAAAATGAATTTGGAAATTTAATTTCCAATCACATAAGTGAGGGGTACAACTTCAACCCACTTAGTGAAATATTCAGTGGCAATAAGGATATGTTTATGGCCATTAGATGAAGTGGGGTTAATATTCCTAATGAGGTCAAGTCGCCACATAAAAAATGGCCATGGTGTCAACATTGGTTTTAGAGTTTTTGTTGGGGCAGGAATCAAATTAGCATGTCATCGACATTTGTCACATTTATTTACATATGCAATGGCATCTACATCCATTATAGGCCAATAATAACCAGTATGCAAGAGATTTTTAGATAAGACTACCCTAATAGAATGGGCTCCACATAATCCTTCATGAACTTATCTTAATGCTAGCATAGACTCTACCGAAGTTAAACAATGAAGCAGAGTTCCATCAAAACTATGATGGTAAAGAGTGGATCCAAGTAAAGTATAATGAGTATAATGATGAATGAAGGCTTTGATTTATTTTTGGGATAGGTTAGGTGGTAGAAATTGGTCATGAAGGTAGTTGTAAAGGCTTGAGTATTAGATAGAATTAAGACCAAAAATATCACAAATCATGGCAAAGATTGAAAGTTCAGGCGCTGGTGTTGACAAATTCTCAATGATGAACTAATACTCTCTAGCTTTATCTATTTTTTGAATTAGAGAGCTAATAGTAGCCATGGCATGTGAAGTTCTGTTAATAGCCCTTGGTATGTGTTCAAACTAAATGTTGGTAATTTGATTTTTAAGAGTGTCAACCATGGCTTTATATAGAACCAACTTGTCATCTTTGGTTTGAAAATGATTTATGACCTGATTGATGATTAACTAAGAATCACCATAAAATTGAAGATGAGATATATTCCAATGCACTGCTTATCAAAGTCCTAAAATAAGTACTTCACACTCGTCCATGTTGTTTATATATGGAAAGTTGATTCTAAATGATTTAGAGATTAGATCCCCCTATGGTGTAATAAACAATAGGACTACTACTAATCCATATGTAGTGAATGAACCATCAAAATAAAACTTTTAGGGTTGCTCCACAAGGGGTGTTTCCATGATGGTCATGATGCATTCATCAAGAAATTGAAACATGAGTGGTTGGATGTCTGAGAGAGGTGTTTCAATAAGTTGATCTGTAAGAACTTGTCCTTTGATTGCCTTCTGATTGACATAATCTACGTCAAACTCACTAGAAGCACGATCCATTTAGCCATTCTACCTTGAAAATTTATTTTAGATAGTAGATACTTGAGTAGATCTAATTTATAAATGACCATGGTTTTATTATTCAACATATAATGACACACTTTTTGAGCTACAAAAACCATGGCTAGATAAGTTTTTTCAATAGGTGCATAGTTATGTTCATATGTAACCAAGGTATGACTTAGGCAGTATACAACATGTTCCTTTCCTTTGTCATCATGTTGAGCCAAGAGTGCCCCCAGATCATGGTCGATAGCTGATAAGTATAATAAGAATGGGTTTCTTGGCATAAGAGGTAATAAAATAGGCAGATTAACAAGATAATCTTTAAGCTATTGAAAAGCTATTTGTCAGTGATCATCTTAATGACATGCAACTCTTTTCTTTAAAAGGTGTTTAAATGGATGGAACTTATAAGCTAATTAAGAGATGAAACATCGAATTGACTGGATCTTACCTTGTAAAATACATAGTTTCTTTAAATTGGTTGGTTGTGGCATCTCAATTATAATATGGACTTTAGCTAGATCAACTTCAATACCCTTATGAGACATGATGAAGCTAAGTAATTTACTTGAGCTTACACCAAACCCATATTTATTTATATTTAGGCTGACTTTGTACTCTCATAATCTTTCAAATATCTTGTGTAACACTGCTAGATGGTCGACCCTATTTTTAGATTTTCTTAATATGTCATCGACATAGTCGTCAACAATATCATGCATCATATCATGGAATATGATAGTCATGGCCCTTTGATATGTAGCTCCAACATTATTAAGGCCAAATGGTATCACCTGATAACAAAATGTTCCCCATGGAGTAGTGAATACTATTTTATGTTGATCTTCTGTTGCTATTCTGATCTGATTGTATCTTGAAAATCCATCCATAAGTGAAAGAATTTCATAACCTACCATGGAATCGATGATCATGTCAATATTAGGCAAGGGAAAATCATCTTTAGGATAAGCTTTACTGATGTCTCAAAAATTAGTAAAAATTATAATCCATTTAGGCTTTTTACTAATAGGTACAACATTAGAGATCCATTTAGAGTAGTCGATGGATTAGATACATCCTTCTTCTAAGAGTTTTTCTAACTCTTTCTTTACCAATACAAAAATGCAAGGATGTATCTTATGTAGATTTTGTTTTACCAGTTTAGCATTAGGATTAACCACAAGGTGGTGTAGAACCAAGGTGGGGTCTAAACCTAGCATGTCAAAATAAGCCCATGCAAAAATATCCACAAACTATCTCAATAGAGCTGCAAAGATGTCACATTCCTCCTCAGTAAGAGATGTTCCTAATTTTATCCATTTCAAGTCTAATGGAGTCTCAATATTTACTTCCATTATATCTTTGACTATAAGGGTTGAACCATCTTTTAGGATAGTAGGCAGTGACTTGAACTATTGGACTATGTCAGGGTCCTTTGTTAGGATTTGCTCTTCAACTTCTCCTAGGCATGATGAATCTAAATACCCTAATGGGATATTTGGCCATGTAACAAAAATAGTAAAAAGGTTTTGAAGTATCTGATCAAATACTTTTTGCTCAAAATTGAACTCTGATCCACAGGCAAATTCATCATTGGTGGTCTCCTGGTCTAAATTTGAAAAAGAATGAACACCCCTATCTAATGGTGCTTGAAATAGGTTTTCACCACTAGACTAGCCTTTATCTTTACTTTTTCCCTGGTCATAAAGTGCCTAAAAGAGGTTTGCACTTTGGGACCTCAATGCTTTACTTATTTAATTTTGGGTAAGGGTGTTCACTCACTCTCCAAAATAGGCTATAGGATCCAATGTGATTGAGAATCCTGATTTGTGATCTCCCAACAAAACATTGTCTCTAAGGTCTCAGAAATCACAAAATGCCTCATCATTCTAGAACTCATCAATCAATAGACTAGATTCTTGTTGGTCATAATCTATCAGTTGGGGATAATATAATGGAAATGGATTGTGATGAATAGCTTGGGTAAGGGTACAAATGGCATTGTTATCAAATAGGTTGGTTTTAACTAGGTTATCAAAGGTAAGGCTATGATCAGACTCTGCTTCACTGTCAACATCATCATCACTAGTTACCAATGATGGAGTTTGAATAAGATATGTGGGGTCACCCCCATGTGGTTTAAATCCAAGTCCATAAGGTCTTTCATACTTAGTCATATAAATTGGCTCAATGGTTCCTTGTTGATTTAATTTGAGGCCTCTTCCTTCATAATTATGATGCTCCATGATCCTATTGGGAATAGGTTACTTTTAATTTTTATAAAAATTAGCTTGGTCATCATTGTATAACCATGATTCATCCCATTCAAGAGGGTCAGGTCCTAGGCCAAATGCTAATACAAATATGATATGTCCCTTATCTTTATTCTTTCATTACCAATGCATATGTGGGATGACCTTAGGTCACCCAAAGGTTTTATGGATTTTGAGGAAGATTGGCAATATGAAATGTATCATGGGTCACATATTCTCCTGGTCCATTATTGAAATGGTGAAATGATTAGAAGCTTCAGGAGGTGGCATGTGTGAAAGGGATCCAAGGTATTAGGATTTATGTAATTATCTGATGAAGGATCAATAAGTATAGCTTTAAAACTTAGAAATTGGATTCATATTGTACTGATAATTATAGCTTTAAAACTTAGCCTCAAGATGCTTACAATGCTCATATGGGTGTAAATCTCCTAGAATATTCACTTCCATCCTTGAGTGGGAAAACTTGATACATTAATGCAGTGTTAACGGGACAACTTGAATTTAATGTAACCAAGGCATGCTTAGAAGCATATTGTATGCTAACTCAAGATCAAGCACATGAAAAAGTGTATCATGGGTCAAAGGCTCAATGATAAGTAGAAAACTAATGGTGCCTTGTGACTCTCTTTCTTGATTATCATAGGCTTTAATAGTTATTATTTCTAGCTAGAGATCTATCATTGTATACCTAAAAAGCTTAATGAGTTTTAGAGACACTATGTTGAGGCTAGATCCATTGTTTATAAGGACACATTTCACTTTATGCCATCTGATACAAACCTCAATGTATAATGGGTTATTATGGATTAGGGCAAGGGAAGACATTTCACTTTGGTTGAATGTGATTTGTTGGGATGGATATAAGTGTCTAACCAAAGCTTGAAATTTATCAGGGGATATGTCACTAACAATAGTGGATTGGGTAAAAAACTCATTCAAGATGTTCTTATGGACTATTGACATCTGTAGCAAATCTAAAATAGAAATTTGTACTGGTGTCTTTTGAAATTATTCCACAATATCAAACTTCTTGTCTTGGTCAGTAGTGAATGGTTTATTCTGAGGCTGAATGGTTAGTTGGATGATATGCATAGTGGTAGATGGTTATGGGCCTGGGATAGTAATCTTTGACCTCTAATTTTTGATTGCATAATCAAGATTAAATACTAGACCATTATTACTAATTGATGTTGGGAATGGTGTGGGACTGGACATGACAAGTCTCAGTTATCAGTGCACTTGTATGTGGTCACATGGCAAGGATAAGTTATCACTATAAGATTCAAAAGGGGAAGTCCTAGTTTTTTAGTTTTCTTGTATGCACTCCTAGATAAAAAAAGGATTATCCATGTAATTTGGCTTAATACTATTGTTTATCAATGGTCTAGGCTGATTAGTGTGTGGTCTAGAATTAATAAAGATGGTATTAATGCTACCCCCTATAATATGACCTACAACCTTGTTGTAGTCATGTGCAACTACATGGTAGGTTTGCTGGTTATTACCATTCTGACCTTGGTTTTGTCCATTATTCTATCATTATGGGTTTTACTATTTACTTCATTAATTCTACTGGTTTGATCTTTGATTTTGATACTATTGATTTTGTTACTACACTGGCCGTTGTTGTTGCTTATTGTTCTGATGCTGTTGATTGTTATGTTGGGGAAAGGGGTTTTGATAGATCCCAAGATTTTGATTGGAAGTAGAAGCACCATTATCCAATTTTATCTCCCCATTCTCCAATATATTCTTCAATAAATTCTTAATTTGGATACATCTTCATAGATTATGCCTATTGACCTGATGATAGTCATAGAATTTATTTTCATGGTACCAATCAGGATAAGGAATGTCTTGCAAATAATGCTTTGGTATGGGCCAACTAATCAGATTAGTAGTAGCAAGCTTGTGAAATATAGAATCAATAGGTTCTCCTAGGTCACTAAAGACATGATGTGCAGGGATAGTTCTTCTAGGAGGAGGGATTTGCAATGATAAATGTTGCTATATTTGTTGTGTAAGTCTTGGTTGTTGCACTTGAAATATTTTTTGGGGAGGTTTCTAGGTAGGAGTAAGCTAAAAAATTGGTGTATATGATGTATGCATAGTTTGGACATGATAAGATTCAATTACTCCATTTCCCACAACATTCTTATTATAGTTGAAATGCTTCAGTCTTTTGTGATTATTGGCCTGTGTCAGTTGTGATGCTTGTGCTTGGATGGGATGTTGGTCATTTCCCTAATTGGTACCTTGATTTTGAATTGTTGAATTAATCTTTATGACTCCTTTATTGATGAGTGCTCTCTTGATCAACAAACCTTTATCAATGATCACTTTGAACATATGTGCACATTATATTTCCAGATGATAGGCTATCTCACTATGAAAATTTTTAGTAAACATAGCAGCTATGTTTTTATCTGGTAAACTATAGGTGAAACAACTTTCAAGGGCTCTCCATCACTGTAAATAATTTTCAAAACTTTCCCTAGCTTCTGCTTTGCTTGTGTCAGGTCTATTAATGAAATATCATGCTTGAGATTATAAGAAAAGTGTTACACAAATTTATCAGAAAGATCATGAAATTATGTTACTAAATTCTTGGGCAAATTCAAAAACCACATAAAGGCTTGTCCAACCAAGCTCCTTGGAAACAACAACAAAAGGTATATGTCGCTATATGTCAATGGTTGACATGCGACAAAGAATTTGATCAAATGAGCCTTAGGGTCACCTTTCCCTTTGTATTTATCAAATTTTGGTGGTTCATATCCTGGAGGAAATGGTATTTAAAAATAATCCATGTTGAATAGATAGGAACATACGTCATCTAATTTGAATTGTTTGGTCTGCTTCCTAGCCTGAATGGTAACAATTACATCCTTCATCTATTGCAATTCTTGGGATAGGAAACTAGATGGAATATTGGTTTGAGAGAGAATTTGGGTTTGGATAGATGGTTGGGAGGTCACAAGTGGAACACTTTGTCCAAGGTATGATGGAGATACCTATTGGGGTACATTGGTTTGGTTAGGAATGGACGAGGAATACATATATGTAGATTGGGATGTATTTAAAATTGTATATTTGTCTACATGATATTCTAGTTTGGGTTGGTGATAAAGGTTTGACTTGGGGGATTTTTTGGTTGGGATGGACGGATATAATTATACTATGCCTGTTGTGGTTGAAAAGGGACATGCTGCTGACTAATCAAACCTTGTTATTGTATAGGAACTTATAGACCAAGACCTGTCTCTATATTTGTGGCACATTTTGAATCAATTGTTGTCTAGTAGGTGGTTAAAAAATATGAGGACATCCTTATTACATGAATCCCTATGAAAAAGTGAAATTAGGCTACAAATTTGGTATCTATCGTGGACCAATTTTTGCATGTTTTTGACTAGTCATTGCTTGGTTTTAGACTAGCATATTAGTCTACGATTGAAAAGGTATGTTCATCGTTACCTGGTGGGGTGGAATATGTGTTGCCCCTAATTGAGGTGGTAATGTATTCATCCTTTGTTGCATTGGTACACTAGACTATGTTTGCTATTGTGGA
This sequence comes from Torreya grandis, assembly GCA_037957365.1. Lineage (NCBI taxonomy): Eukaryota > Viridiplantae > Streptophyta > Pinopsida > Cupressales > Taxaceae > Torreya > Torreya grandis. The sequence goes on along the minus strand of JARHVA010000726.1, from coordinate 33,322 downwards.
ATACTACTCATTACGTGTTGAGGGGGAGTAGGATTCATCACATTCTATCATTGAGGCATGACATTGGCTATTGTTTGATTGCCTAATCCCATATGTTTTACACTTGAGGAAGTAATTAGTTGAGGTTGGGGTGTAGAAACTCCTATCCCTTGGTATGATGACCTATTCACAAGATTAACTAAAGGCACATGTTGTTGGCTAGTTGTTTGCACATTAGTACCGCTTTGATCAGGACTGGATGTTATTTGCACATTATCTACTATGTTTGGCTCACTATTCAATGTAGAGGCCAAAGACATTTCTTTAATAATGGGCATATGCATCAGGTTATCTATTGAAGTAGTTTGTACAAATGGGTCAAAATTTGGATTCTCTTATCCAGTTAACTCTATCATCACTCCTGTTGAAGGAACTAGGTCAATGAGAGGCTTACTACCATGTTCATCTGATTGAAATCACATGCTAGATTCAGATATGTTTGATATGCTATCTACATTTGGTTAAAGTTCTCTTCCATGATGTTTTTTCTTTGATCAAATATATTAGGATCTTGGTACGTTGTTTAGACTAGAGCCATAAGATTGCTAGAAGAAGCCTATTGATCATAAATGATATTGTGGGGCACTCTTACTAGACTTAGTAAATTTTCATGGGGAAAGTCTGATGGAAACTTAGCCCCTACCTCTATGGCTCTAACCAAAATCTCATCTTTGTTCTCTAAAAAATGTCACTCAAACAAAAATGGATCATATGTGGAAGTTGTATTAGTAGAATATGACTATTGAAGTACTGGCTCATCCACCATGGGTATTGTAGCTAGGTGTTGCATGGTTTGCTCTTGGTCCTATTTTGTGTAAGGTGATTTGTTAAACAAATAGTTAGCTAATGGATCTTGGATTTGTGCCCCTGATTGAGTATTATAAGAGGTATAAGAATCCATCTCATAAGCAATGTTATCAACATAGGGGTCTTGCACCATTTCTTACTATGCAACTACATTACTAATCTTTGGATTATAGATGAGTCCACTATGAGTGTAGGAATACATGTTTTGATCCATAGTCAATGCTTTGTGATAAAAGGTCAAAGAGTTCTACAAACTCTAAAAAAGATAGAATCTAAAACAAATGATGCCTTCAACTTGGTCTAGATTTGTCAAAAGGATCAAAAGGTTTATACAAAGATTTGTTAAGAAATAAGATAGCATAAAGTATCTAAAATTTAACCATTCACACAAAGGTAAGAAAGTAAATGGATCTAAAAATTGAAATACTAAACTCTAAGGTTGAAGTGTTTCAAATTAGTTTAATCTAGGAATTTAAAAGTTACTAGGTCTTTTTGCCAAATGTGGCATCAAAAGCTAGGCTCAAACAAGGCATGCGCTAGGAATCTTGGCCAAAGGATGTCAAAATATAGACTTTGAAAATAGATGAAAGTTTTAATCTAACAGATTTGAAACACTTATAACAAACACTAGGCATTTGATTCTTGGACATGAACTTGGTCAACTAGGTATAAGGTATGAAACAAAAGGCACTTTAACTATAGTTTATTTTCTCATAAAAAATGTTATAAAACTTGGATCTACTAATAAACAAGCTAGACAAAGGTGATCAATATAACTATTTTAGATAAAAGATCACAAAAGTATACTCGAATTGGGCTGAAAATACAGGAACAAATTTGAAACTCTATGCAAGAAGGTCTATGAAACAATATTCAAAATGTTTTAGGCAATGTAATGATGTTAAACTACCCAAAAAGGTGTGATAAAAAGGTTTTTTTCAAAGACTCTCTAATGCAAAGATGCTTTTATATAATTTGACAACATAACACTACCTTTCTTGACTCAACATGTTGTGGTGCATAGACTTAAAGTGCAAGAATTTAACACAAATGGCTTAAGTCTATCAAGTGAGGATAATGATTTATGAGTCTTAAATGACCTTCAACCCAAATTGGAAATTAAACCTAAGTTCCCTCAAGTTTAGTGCAAATGGAGAACCCACTTAACACATCAACCCTATTTAAATTGTAAAGGTGTAATTTCAAATTTAAATTATAATTGAAGGATTTAAACAACTTTGGTAAAGGTCTAGACTCAATTGGGCAACATAACTACACCAAATTGGATGATATGATCCTCAAGATTGTGATGAACTTTGAACAAGGCAAATGGATGATCTCACGTGGGAAGCATAATGCCTCTTTGTTCAAAGGAAAATTTGGACTATGTGTTTGGTTTGGATTATTTATTTAAACCAAGTTTTTGACTCCACACAAGACTTTAAACTAGGACAATATCAACTAATTAATCAACCTTAGATCCTAAACTGACAAGGTTGCTTGGTACTACTAGAATCCATCAATATACATCATTTGAGAGGATTTTAGGTGTTCATCCAAAAGTAAATGCACATTATATAGTAGGGTTTTTATACCCCCCTTCTCTTAAATGACAATACTATGACATGGACCTTGAGGCACACCTTACACCAAAAATACTTTCATGGCAAGTGGGAATTTATCTAAAATCTAACAAGTTTCTAAATGATCTAGGGGAATCAATTGCATAATGACTTTCATGCCAAACAATGCAAAAGAAAAACATGGAATTTGAGTTTGTGTCACTTGGCTTGTTGCAAAAAGGTTTAGTCCTTTTTGAAACCACTACATCCTATTGTTTGCTTAGTGTAGTGTGATGTCCAAAGTGCCACTACATCCCATGTGTAACTCCAAAGGAGCCAAATGAAGTCAATATTGGAAGGTCAAACCCTAGGTCAAAGCTTCCTTAAAGAACTTGTAGGAGGTGATGAAGTCCCCCTCGTAAGTTAAGATGCATAAAAATAAAGAAATCATGAAAGTAAAAATAATTTAAGGTTATTTTCAAGGCCACCCAAACTTTGATGAGTTTTGGAGAGTACTTTAGATGACATTATTTCTAAGCCTTAGACTAGGCTACTTGTAATAGGAATGGTGCTTTTGATTCCAAGGGTTCCCTATAGGGGAAAAATAGAAGAGCATACATGCAACATTCCTCTTTTTTCCAAAAAAAAAATCTAATCAACTATTGCAAACAAGAATTGACAAGTGTGTTCAATTTTAAACCCAAATAGAATATTTGATGGTGTTCATTTGAACCCTTGGTCTTAGTTGCAAACTTTGAAAAATAATTCACCAAAAACATTTAAATTCTTTGTTAAACACCCAAAACAAGGTTCCTAATTAATTTTTAAGCATGCAAAGGTGATTTAAATATGTTTTGAACAAATTTTAAACTTGGTCCTGCAGCAAAATTGTTAGCACATCCTTTAGCTTTGAAGCTCTTTTGAGTTTCAAATAACAATCTTTGGTAAAGTGACAATCAGGTCTTTATTTTTTGAAAAACACAATGACTGACATTAGTTATTACCACTAATGTCGGTTATGGCTAATCAATATCTAGTCAATGTCGGTTCTACTGATCGATGTCGGTTAATCTAAGTAATTGATGTTGGTATTTCTACTGATGTCAGTTACTGTGTAAAAATTGTGGCAACCAAAAATGGTAAAATAAAGTTAGATAATCAATTTGCAAGAGTTTTAAAGGCTTAAATAAATATTTTAGAGTTGCAAAAGGATCTCCTTTAGGTGTAGGATGCATCTAGTCCCACCAGGCATGCCATTATGTGGTCTAGGAATTTGACTCAAGAGAGGATGGTTAGTATGGTGTTAGTTCCAAAATGAAAACAAAGTGAAATATACACACTAATAACATAACATCTCCAGGCCTAGACACTAGGGAGATATTAGTTAAAAAAATAAATGATAAACACAACTAAAAAGTAAATAATAATACACAATAATTCCTTCACCTTCCTTGGATGCTCTGAATGCCTTTGTAGTGGTGGCTTGCTTGACTTGTGCTCATGAAGTCCCTGTCAATGGAGGCTTGACTACCTCCATCTTTCCTTAGCACCTTTGGTTTTAGCTTGGCTTGGATTGGAATCAATTTGGAATTATAACTTTTCATAATCAAATCTTTGAAGATATTTGTGCATAATAACTTTTTACCAAAATAGCTTAGAAATGATGTTGTGAGGCCTCCTATTTATAGATTTTTGGATTTGATCAAAATTAACCTTAACTATCCATCTCAAGATTGAGATGTGTGGTTGAGGATTAATTTAATTTTTGTAATTAAGTTTGTAATTATCCTCATCATGACATTGTAATAAGGGTCAATTAAGAGGCATGGAGGGCATCATGGAATGCATTGATGAGGCATGGAGGGCATGAATCTTGATATTTATGGAATTTATGGCCTAAGGATGTCTTCCCAAGAAATGAGGTCACCTGATGATGTAGATACTCAATATTATTTTTCAAAAATAAGTATTCAACAAGTTTCCATGGAATTCTTGATTATGCCTTGATTTGGGTTAATTAGCTCTTAAGCATGATTAAGCACTTTGTGCACAAATTACTCAATTTGATTAGAATGTCTTGTTATTGGTCTAAAATTTGACTAGATTGGAATTGGAAGTCCATGTCAGATGCTTTATATGTGTATTCACATTTGGGATGTTTCCAAAACCAAATAACAAATACACAAGTCTTGTGTAAAATATTTGATAGGAAAGAGCAATCCAAAGCATATAGGTACAAAATTGGCATTTTGACTCAAAATGAATTGATCAAAGTTAGATAGCCCACAAATTGCATTACCCCATTTAAGGATACCCTAGCCAAAATTGGCACTTGAATATGTTAATTTCACATCATTTAGCATGTTTTAGTGTTTTTAGACCAAATTGTGCATTTTGGGTGGAAATTGGCCAAAACCCTGATTAGAGGTTATCAGTGGCCACTTTTAGGTGTCTAAAATATGAATGAATTATGTCCCAATAGCTTAGAGATTTGGTAAAGGATGATCCATAGTAGGATGAAATTGGCATGTTGGCCCCTCTTCTTATGTGCTTTGTCCCATAGAAGTACTAAGTCTTCTAACTAAAAAATATTGACCTTTACTTTTCAGTTGAACCACCTCTTTACCATAGCCTATGATTTATTAAAGCTTTACAAGGCCTCATTCAATCTATCCTCTATCTGAATTAAATCCAACAACTAAGAGTGAGTTGTATCATTAGAATCCATATATTCTTAGACAAACTGGTAACTCAGATTCTTAAGTTGCATAGGAAATATGGGCTCCATCCCATAGATTAATAGGAAAGGTGATCTCTTTAGACCTTTTTGTGTCTAGTTCTATCCACCCACAAAGCATATTTAAACAACACATGTCAATTATGAGGGTTCTATTTTGCTACCTTCTTAATAGAATCAAGCATATTATTATTAGTGAGCTATGCTAGGCCATTTACTTGGGGGTATCAGTTTGAGGAGAATTTAAGTGCAATTCCATTTTTATATTCCATTTCTATTAGTTCTACCAACTAGAAATCATAACCGTTATCACATACAAGTGCCACAAGAGTGCCAAATTTGGCTAAGATGTGTTCTTCTAAAAATGTGATGACATCTTTATCTATGTTGTTCTTCATGGCTTTGGCATCTACTCACCTTGTGCAATAGTCTATGGAAGTGAGGATGAACTAGTGGCCAACTAAGGAATTGGGATTAATGACTCAAATGAAGCATAATGCACATTTAACAAATGGGTATTCCTCAAAGATAGGTTGTAATGGCATGAAAACATTGATTTCCATCCCAGAAAAGTTCTAACATAGGTGGAAAGTCTGCACATGTGCATGAGCATCTTTGAAAAACATGGCCTAGTAATATCCTACTCTAATGATCTTGTGAATAGTGACATTTCATGAAGGATGGCCACTACCAAACTTCTCATGAAATGCACTAATTACTCCCTTTGCTTCTTCCTCTACCAAACATTTGATATAGATACACTCATGATTTATTATGTATAACACTCCCTTATTAACATGTAGTGCAATACCTTCACCCTCGTATCTCTTCTCTATGTTCTATCAAAATTAGTAGGTGGCATTCCGTAGAGTAGGTAATAGACAAATAGATCATACCATGGGCTGGGTAGAACTTCAGACTGATTTACTTCAACTATAAAAATATTGGGGTCAACTTATATCAACCATTTAGATATACCTTGGCTACATACCAATTTTTCTAGTTTCACCTCAACATCATACTCTTGTAGTTTGGTAACCCAACATCTTCTCCTTTCACCAAGCTTATTTTGTCTTAACATCTACTTAATAGTTGGGTTAGGCACCACAACAAGTACATTTTTACTCATACTGTAGTGGTGTAACTTCTTATTTTCCTTCACCAGTGTGTAGGCTTGTTTATCCAAGGTAGGATACCTCAGCTTAGCCTCCTTTAGATAGTTTCTTATGAAGGCCATGGGGTGCTCTCCATATTATAACTTTTGTGTTGAAATAATTGTAATTGTGTGATCAAGGGAAAAGGAGTATAGTTATAAGTCTAGCATAATTAGGGATAAATAGAATAGGGACCTACATTACTACATCTTTGATCTCCTAAAACACCTTCTTGGTAACAATGGTCCAATCTAGCTTAGCTCCCTATTTCAACATTATGTTCAAGGGATTAGTGATCTCTATGAATCCCAACATAAACTTACACACAAAATTTATTACCAGAGAAAGATTTTAACTCCCTTTTACTATTTGGTAATTGAATTTTGGAAATAACATTAGCTTGGCTAGGTTTAATTGACATACCTTATTTTATGATCACATGACCCACAACTTACCTTCGATATCACAAAAAATACACTTCTTAGGGTTGATGGATATACCATAGCATCGATAACATTCAAAGAATCTTTCCAAATGATTCAAGTGATCTGATGTACATTTAGAAAACATAGTTAGGACATCCATATAGACCACTATACACTAAAAAATTATGCCTTTAAAGGTTGGTTCCATGTCCCATTAGAAGGTAGCACCTCTATTGAGCAATCTAAATGGCATCTTATTATAAGCATATGTTCCCCACTTGGTGGTGAAGGCTATCTTGGTACTATTAGCTTTGTTAAAATCTGATTATATCCTAAGAATCCATCCAAAAAGGACATCATCTTAGATCTACTTGTATATTTTATGATGTCATATAAGGAAGGTAGGGGATAATTATCTTTATCTAAGGTTTAATTAAGGTTTCTAAAGTCTACACATAGGTGGATTTACATGTTTTTATTCTTTACAGGCACTAATTTGACCACCCAAGTTAAATGACATATAGGGAAAATATTTATATCTAAGATAATCTTTTGGATTTATTTTAAGATGAGTGGTTCTAAGATAGGGTTCACTAGCCTTTGTTTCTACCTAAAGGGCTGATGATTAGGTTTTAAGGGGATACTATGAGTCATACTATTGGGGTCAAATTCCTTTGGGTTATTATAGATCCATTCTCGGATGTCCTAATAATAAACTAACATCTTCCTAAGACTTTGCATCTCCTCATTAGTATATTTGGGTCCCACCACTATGTTCTTTGGTTTATAAATAGTCACTAAGTTGAGTATATGGGATTCTTGGCTAAACTGGGGTTTATTTCTAAATTAGTGACTATGTTATCTAAATTAAACAACTTCTCAAGGGACAACATTCCATTCAATATTTTATTATCTTTCAATTGAAACATTCCATTAGGGATATATTGTTCCTCATATAAACTGATTATTTCTTCCTCATTAATGATCTACCTATCATTATAAAAAACTTAAAAATGTTCAACATTATTAGGCACTGAAGGTCTAGAGGTCAAATCCATATGGAAATTTTAAAAATCAATATTATCTAATGACATGGGGTTCATAGCTAAGATAACTAATGAATCCACCATGGAAACATCTTCCCTAGGAATAAATAAAATTTTAAATACATTAAAAGTCTCAATAAAATCCCAAACATGGTATTTGCACTAATTCAAATAAGAAAGCTTACACTAAAACTAGCTATGCACCTGATTGATGACTAATTCTAAATCACTAAAGACCCTTAATTAATTGACATGGTGGCCAATGGAAAAATATAAGCCTAAGATTAAAGATTCATATTTTGCCATATTTTTAGTGCATGGAAATTACAATCTAAAATATTTAACATGCCCTTTACCATTAGGGTCAATAAGAACAATACCTTATCTTGATCCTTGCTTTGAATGAGCTTCATCTAGGTAGAGTGACCATTTATTAGAGATTTGGTTTTGATCCATGGTCTATCCATTTGATGTTTTGGTGGCCATAGTATACATGGCCATGTTAGTGGAAGTGTAATTGACTTTCTCATTGGCAGAATTATACTCAATGATCATGAATTTGATTTGTAACTCCCCACCATGATAGCCATATGTGAGAGAAGTCAATGGCCATGTATCCATTGAAGGACTTAGATTAATATTTACTTAGTAATATGCCATAACCCTTGGGAATGTTGACCACCTAGAAATCCATAAACATATACACTCTCGACTTAGTTTGTAACTACATATGCTCATTCAATAAATATCTTATGTCCTTGACCTTAGACTTGTATAATTAGACCACCACTTTATTAGAATTTATAGGAGTCAATAATAACCATTTGAAAAATTTAAGAGGCATAAAATGTGTGGATGCATTTGAATCAACTAGATAATTGTGTATGTTTTCCAAAGATCTAAACAATAAGAAAAAAGGTGAAACCTTTGTCTTGGTTTTTTATATGATTACATTTATATTGGATGGACCATTTTAATTGGGATAGCTTCTATGATATATGAGGTGTTTATGGATCAAATCTTATTTTTATTTATCTGGGTTAATGTAGTATATGTTGGTGTAGGGTTTTTACTTTCTTCAATTTTACCTACACTTCTTTCAACTTGTTTAGGTTAGTCTATTAGGGTCATTAGGTTAATACAATTTATGTGTGTTCTATTTATGAGTTGAGTTGGTCAATTTATGTTGACTTAAATTTATCCTTATAAATGTACCTTGTACTTTCCTTTTATGGATAATGTAATTATTCCCTCTTTTGGAAACTTTATCTCTAGTTATAATATTTCACTCTTCACATATTTTCTTCATACATCCTCGCTATCTATTTTGATCCTCCTTTGTTGGGACACTCTGACATGGTATCAGAGCCATTACTCATAGTAGGTTGATTATCCTTAATATTATTCATGTATTATACTATGTTATACCCAATCTTACTCTTGGTAAATTGATTGTCATTAGCCTTGGGTGGTGGAAGAATGTTGTTAGCTTCTGGGTCTGAGGGAGTAACACCATTTTTAGGTGGAGTGGAATTTTTTAGTGGCTACTATGTTCTATTCTTGAGAGAATATTTAGATATATAAAATTATTGGAATTCTTGGACATCATCTACACATCCCTTAGGATTATTATATTATATGTTTGGGAAATTCATAATCTCTTAAACCATAACAATGTCATGGGACTTTGAGTAACTAGGGGTATTGATATGACCTTAGGAATTCAAGATATTTGTAATAATACCATATTCATCCATATATTTTTTCTGGAATATTTCAAAGGCATGTAAAAATTCCACATGGTCCATCTCTCCATGATGGGCTTTGTTATTTACCAGGCACCAAAGTTGAAGGGTAATTTTTAAAAGGTTGATATCGAGTAACTTATTGGTAGATAAATCTAGTGGCTTCCCAGTTCTATTGGAAGGTCTAAATTTACACTACTAAGTGAAATTGGAGGAAGGATTCCCATTATTCAAGCTACCTGCCTACCTTTTTAGGTTGAAAAATTCATTATTGAGCTTCTGAATCATCCTTTGGATTGCATCTAACTCAGGATTATGTGGTTCTTGGGGAAAGGTCTAGGTTTATTGGGATGAAATAGGGACTAAGGCCTGGTTATAATATTGTGATGTGTATTCATTTATAATAGGGATAAAAAATCCTATATGTTGGTTTGGAGTAGCTTGACATAAGGATAATTGATATTGTTATTGTGAAAGGTTATTATAATGAGGCATTTTTATGAGCACCTAGAATCGTGTTCAGAGTATGCATGTTTGGGAATGGATTTGGAAGAGGGTTGAGCACATGCTCTTGAGGTTTGAGCTATCTATCAATGTTAATTTCCCATGCGTATAAAAGTGAAAAATTAGTCATAATTGGGTCCGTATAAAGGAACATTGTAGTCCATGAGTTGAGAGTGTTTTCAAACATTTCTAAGGCCAATTGAGCATTAGTCCTATATAAAGTATAGACCCTAGTGTAGATATTTTGTAAATAAGCAATAAAATTTAAAATGGGCTCATTCAGATATCTTTTCATACATATTGATAGACAACATTGGGGTCCACTACTTGGCCAAACTAGGCTAAAAATGCATTATTTAATTGCCCCAACTAGTAATGTAATCTTATGGGAGATTAAGGAACCAATCTTATATGACATCTAATGGTGTAAACTAGAATAACTTACATGCCATGTCATTAGTATTAGAGATGTCTTATAGGCAACTATATGTTATTTTATAGTTATACCCATGTTAGGGGTGAACCTTGGAAGATATCTCTTAGGATTTAAGGGAAAGTCATGCATGTAATCATGAATATTTATATATAACACAACTAACCATGTTGTGTCCATTTAAATAGGTTTATGAATAAGACACAAAGGGAATAATGTGGTTGGGAAGGTTAATCTTCAGGGTCTAGGTCTACCTCAATCAAATTTGGGACACCTATGAACTCAAAGAGGATATCCAAGTAACCTTTTAGAGATTGATATGATACTATATCATGTGACTCGTGAAGAAGATGCCAGAGTGACAGACTCTAATAAAAAAAATAATGCATTAAATCGAAAGCTTGAAGAAAAATTAAAATGCACTATCAAAGCCAACCTTAATATCTAAAATTCAAGAAAAAACCAAACTATAAAAAACATAAATATTCCTAACCTGGATACAATTCGTTAACTAATTTGAAGTCTTAGAGCCTTTGGGGCCTTTTAGTTCCAGTTGTGTTGGTATCATCAAGTGACTCACTCTCAAAATGTGATTATTACACTAATAAATTTGAGATATGCATAGGGAGATAAAGCTTAGTTGGATGGACTCCCCTTATTTTATGGATTTACTAATAATCCAAGTGCTGAGAAAGTATAGACAATCATAGCATGAGAAAACATGTAAACTATTTACGCTATGCATATTCAACTTGATTATTACTTAAAAACATTAGTGTGATTCAAGAATCATGTTAAATTGTGAAGCTCCTATTTACAAAATGTGAGACACATCATTTGAAAAATAAAACAAAAGAGAATAAAAGGAAAGGTAGAAAAGAAGTATGTGCTTTAATGAGTGAGACAAATTGATGTTGAAGCCTAGAAGATATGTTTGAAAAAAATACAAACCATTAAGCTATAGGCCTAGCTAATACACAAGCCAAATTAACTTAACATGAAAGATTATAATGAAAGGAAACATAAAGAATAACTCATTCACAATTCTTATTTTAAATGAACTGTAAGTAACCTGTAACAATTGCACATGTTGGTCCCAAGATAACTTCAAGACAAGCAAAATAAGAAATTAACCAAATTATAAATTAGAATAATTATATTATATTATCATTTTAAAATTAGACAAGTCCACTAAATTATAATAAAATATAGTCTCTCTCTCTCAATTAATCATGGAAGACAAATCAAGCAAGAAACATAGACAAAATTGTAAATGTAATCATGGAAATATTTTGATAGAGTTTCAATGTATTGACCCTTATTAAAAGAAAATAACTACTCTTAAAGAGACAAAGTATATCCCCTGGACATTAACTTCATCCATTATTAGGTAGTTGATGGGAAACATTAAAATTTAGACTCCAATGAATTCCAACTTGCAAAAAATATAATTTTATCTTGTAGTCATGATTGTAGAGCCTTCTAACTTAACATTCCATTCCCTTCTCAAAGCTATGGGTTATTTTATCTCTCTCAGGTTCACCACTTCATCATTCATTAAATAACCCTTTGACACTATAGTGAGAGCTTCAATGCATGCCAAGTGTAAAAATTAGGCCCCTAGGTGAATTTGCATTTAAATTTACAAATTATGTTCTTCTTGATTTAACCAAAGCTCATCTACTTCCCTAATTCAAAACATAGTTTATCTAAAAATTTGATAGTTAGCCTTTTTATAACCATTCCTTTCCCAATGGATTACTTATGTAATTAATTCCATCACCAAATCAGATTACACTATCAAATTTGGCATAAACACCCTCCTAACGGCTAGACAACTATCAACACTGATGTTCACTTGACCCTACTAGTATGGAATCCAACTAGACCTTCCTTAGTCCATTAGGTTATACTTCCCCATCAAAAACCACTTTGTCATCCTTATAGGATCCCATCACAATTGACCATGCCCTTTTTTTGTGTTTCTCAAGGTCTATTAATCTATTTTGACAACAAATTCTCCTTTATGTTCTCATATTTACCACTTAGAAGTCTATAGACCCCATGTAGTCCAATCAATAACCTATGTAAAGTTATTTCATACTTCTCAGTTCCTCTATGTAATCTACTATAGACTCCCTTGGGCTCTATATCATGCCATGTGTCCTTACTTGATTTCCCCTAGGCCTGTTATTATACTCTAGGCCTCACTCATACATTATGCAGGTTTATATTACCACATGAACTCCTCAAGTTTTGTGATTATACCATCTTGATGTAAGGAATATTTCATCCCTTAATAACCCACTCTATATTACCCAAGCCCCTTCTAATTTGTGGTTGATTGAGTTAAACACTAGCCAGCCACCTGTGTATGGTTTGAGCCCCTCTAAGATGTGTCATGTGGAAAATAATTATTACATAACCCTTTCCATGTGTCCTCACACTTGAAATTGTTTACATTTAGATGGTCCATCATATTTAATATATGTATATTGATGTCACATGGGCCACATAGAGGTCTCCTATTAGCTTAGGGCTTAGGCTCGATATTTGGGTGATGATTGTATGACCATCAAATTTATGTTTAAGGGCCCAAATAGGTCCATGGTGGGACATATGGTGGATTATGATTGATCACATACACTTATAGGTCTATCATTAGGAGTTTGACCCCAAGTTGATAAGAGGATACATGACATGATCTAATTCATTTTGAAGCCTAACATCGTCTGACACTAGGAGGCCAAGAGCTGGGATTGATGGGGTGATATGTGGAACTTTCTAATCAAATTCATACTCTATGAAATGCCATGATTAACCTTTTGATTAACCCTAATAATTGATAGGTTAACACCTCAATACTAATAATATCTATGTGAAAATCCCCCATTAGCTTTGGGAATTGACACATTGACATGTTTGGTAAAACATGGGACTAGTTAGACTAAAAATGACCATGTGTCCTCTATTGATTGGCTATAAGCTTTGTACTAAATAACACATCAAAAAAATATCAACCATCACTAGGATGCTATCAAATTTAACTTACTATCACCCCAAACCATCACCAAGAAGAACTTGAAATTGACTAAGTATAAAAAACCTATTTGTTTTGCATTGGTGTATCAGTGATTTTGGGGTACCAAGAAGCTATAGAAGAGGCTAAAATAGGCTTTGAGAGACTTTATGAAGTGTTGGGAACTCATCAATAAATGTTGGGAAACACACTGCACTTTTGTGAAAGGATGGGAAGGCCAAAATTACTAAGTATAAAAAATCCCTTGTGCCTGATTTTGACAATTAGTTGATTTCTCTATGGTTTAGGCTGAGACTCTCTATGAACTCCTCCCTAATTCATAATCCATTATAGACTCCTTGGTGATATCTCCTCACTACACTGCCCACTATGAACTCAAGGCTCTATTCATCCCACTATGACTTGGGCTCTGTGAACATAGATTACAACTCAAACAACTTGAAATGGGGTTAACACATTAGTATAAAAGGTAATATGAGATAAATATAAATGAGGATAGAATACTCTATAATATCCCAAGAAACTTAAATAACCCATAAAATAACATCATTATCTAATAGATAAAGGATTCATGATATTGACCAATATAAATAAACCAAGGTCTAATCTATCCTATGACAGGCCATGAATGACATAAATCTCCAAAATCAATAGACAACATGATCCAGAGCAAATGCAGATAGAATTATCATGAAGATTCTAGTATCAATGATAATATGAATCAATACTCAATAACAAGGAATACATGAATACAATGGCCTTATGTGAGAATCAAAGACAAAACACAATGAGGACTTATCAGAAATCCATACTAACATAAGTGCATTAGAAATGAGATCATTCAAATAAGGCATAATAGTGAAAAGGAGAAATCATGATGAAATAAGAGGGTCCCCATAAAATATCAAGAATGGGGCATGTTGGATCAAAATAGTAAGAAGGGTAAAACATGACTTATGTATCTATTCAATTTTGTTTACCCCTATGCATAGACATTTTACACCTACTAGTGGCCATGATAGTGAACGTGTTTGGGTGGCCCTTCCTAGAGTAAGTTCTTATGTTTGGCTCAACTATTTTTCTCTCATGATAAAAACTTGTTGAGGATGGTAATCCTCTACCTCATTTAACTTGTTTAGAACCTAACTAGCATTTTCCCCAAGGGTGCAAAGAATTCTAGAAGGAGTTTAAAAGTTATTTATTTTAATTTCTAGAATATATTGCCAATTTAGGTGTTCCCCTTTTAAGTGTAGGATGTGGACATCCTTTATTTATTGAGAATTTAACTCACCAACCATCACTGCCATATGGGATTGATCACTAATCATTTTCCTATTATCTCTTTTAGATGCCAACACACCCCATATTCAAAACTCAATATGGGGACTCTCTTATTTTCACATGTTACTCTTTTCTCTTCCATAGGTTTTAATAAGAGTGATTTTATGGTTATGTTTTAATCCTTTAAATTATCAAAACTTTGATTTACATCTCTATCCACATGGCTTGTTTACCCTTTAAAATCTCTATGTATTATTGATTTGGGTCTTTCTAGCATTTTATTGGTTTTCTCTAACATGTCTGAGTCATGCTCTAACTATTGCAAGTTAATCTTAGGATTCTTTATATTATTGCTAATGGATTGGATAGGCTCTATTTGTGAATTATTTGGATTTTATTTTTATGTAGTAACACTATAATATGCTTTGGAGTTATTTTTGTGGCCCTTTTTATTGGTTTGTAGGTTTCCCAATGGTCCTTAATGCTTTGGCAAGCTTACAATCATCTTTCTTAGGATCACAGTCACCTTATCAGGCCACTTCAATGTAGGGTTATCTTTTCCTAGGATCATAGAGTCTACTCAATAACATTTTAAGACTTTGAAGGCTCTTGTGCTCAACACCTAAAAAATTGGCAAGAACAAAAGAGGCATCCACATGAACTACATAGAGGGTAGACACTTGGAAAAATTTAATGGACCTAGGCTTGTCAATTTGGAAGGAATCTTGGTCAATGTGGAACAAGGTGGGGTTCCACATACCTATCAATTATGGTAGGGTCTAGGGATCCCCATGACCAATAAGAGTGAACTTGTCATCCTCAATGTTATTAGTTTTAGAAGAGCCTGGGGCCTGTTGGGTGAATATTTTGTCAGTCAACTATCTGATTAAGCAAAATAGGTCTTATCATCCATAGAAAAGGATATTGCTCAGCCCAGTGTGCAAGTTTACTACATCAGAGGTGGACAAATCTCTCCTCTCATCAAGGGGAGGTTCCTTATAAATACGTAGGAGTATATACTATATAAATAAGAAGAAAATAACACTCAGAGGCAGAATACACCATCCATCTCTCTTCTTTCAGAGATGATGTTAACAAATAGAAGAGAAAATCTTGGTGAAAACATTGAAGGCACTTCTTTTCTTTCA
The DNA here is from genome assembly GCA_037957365.1 of Torreya grandis. Lineage (NCBI taxonomy): Eukaryota > Viridiplantae > Streptophyta > Pinopsida > Cupressales > Taxaceae > Torreya > Torreya grandis. The sequence continues at coordinate 17,401 of JARHVA010000726.1, read as the reverse complement.
GAAGTGTTCTTGCAAGAAATAGTAGGAGTTCTTTCAGGTAGTGACAAGAAACTAGTAACACAGGCACAATAACCAACAGGATGAAATAGAACACAAAATTTCCACCTCAACTACTCAAAGAGTATAACACAAAGGATAATGGGGGCACAAAGTCATCCCAAAATCCTCAACATATAAAGAAAAGAAAAACACACACTGAAAATAGTTATGAAAGCACAAAGTCTTTCCCACAATTGGTTTCAGGACACCTTCTTGATTACTTTCACTAGTTCTACTTGCCAAATTAAATAAACAAGAACACATTTAGAAGATATACATAAGAATAATCTCCTAAAATGATACAATATGATAGCACAAAGTCTACAAACAACTTGCTTTCTCATTCAAATAAAACAATATGAACAAATAACCTGAGCTCAAAGTCTCAGTGTTCTTCTTTCAATTGGGCAGAGTTTCACTTCTATAAAATGAAAAGTCACCTTTAATAATGAGAGAAATTACAATCTTATAGCAATCATACAAGGCTTGAAATTTTTTCCCATGGGACAACCCATGCTATAGTCAATGCCTTCGATGCGCCTTTAGTTCTATCTAGAGGGACCATGCTGGGAATAATGCATTGCCATAACTATGGCGTGTCCATTCCTCTAATATGTCTCTTCTTAGTATGGACTGTCTAGTCCTTTTCTTGATGTCTGTGTAGCTATCTAATTTTCCATTACCTCATGGAATAAAAATAGGCTTGCATCCTTGATTTGGTGCACTCAAAACTCTACTGTATCCACTGTTTCATCTACTAGAAATAAATCCCTTGAAGATATTTTTGATCTTTTGCATTGATCTTCTTTTCCCTATAGCAATTTGAGCCTTTGGGCTCTCTTTTTAGCTAGTCACTTGATTCTTCATTTAAGTTCCGTGCTCTATTTTAATTTCAATAGATGTTCCCTCACTTTGAATTTGATGTTTGCATGGACTGTCAATGGTCTCCAGCTGCTTGAACCATGTTAAATCTTGAACCTATGAACCTATGAAAGTTCATTGGTTCATCAGTTCATTCTTTCTCTTTTGTTCCATCACTTCCTAGTTTAATCACTTTCCCACTCCTTGGTTGAACCATCCATTGAACCACCTGTTTGCTACTTTTTTCCTTGACTGAGGCCGCCTTTGAACCTTTGAACAAATGAACCATTGAACTTTGAACTCTTTCATTCAAGGTTCAATCGGTTCATTGGTTCATTTTGTGTCTCATTCAATCATTGCTTCCTTTATCTTTCTAAGTCCCTTTGAGGCCCTGAAATATTGAACCTTCGAACCAGTTGAACCTGTTGAACCATTTGGTTTGAGGTTCAATAGTTCAATCCTTGTTCTTTGAAATCCTTCTTTGTTTAAGTCTTTGAAGGCTCTTTTTTGCATCTTCATTCAATCCTTAGGATGCCTCGAAGAGAAGGTGTCCCTTCGAGCTTTTCAAATGGTCTTTTCTCTATCGTCAAGTTCCCCCCGCAAGGGTACCTACCCTTTGAGATTTTTTGGGCGGCCTTCAAGTTTCAACTTCCCTAGCAGGTTCTTGCTTCTTCGATGGGCTTTTGGATCTCAGGATTTTTTTGTCAGGTTTTTCCTTTGGACAAAATATCTAAAAGAAAGCTTCTTTTCCTTAGCCATTTGTTCCTTTCAATTTCTTTAGGCTTTCTTCTTGAGCTAATTCCTTCAGACAAAATGTCTGAAGGAAATTTGCCTTAACCATTTTTCTGATGAAATTCTTTCGAAAGAATTCTTTTGATCTCTTTTAATTAATCACTTTCCCAAGGGATTTCCAACTTTGTTCACTTTTTCTCACTACCCTCCACAAGGGAACTTGTTCCTTTGGCTTTGTGGCAGCCCCTTGAACCTACGGATTGAAACAACTTTGGTTCAATGGTTTAATGGTTCAATCGGTTCAATATTTTTATTTGGCTACATCCTTTTGATCCTTGGAACCCAACGCATTGAACCATTTGGTCATTGAACCAATGAACCAAAATGGTTCAAGGTTAAATGGTTCAATGGTTCAAGCCTTTGTTTAGAAGCTTGCCGATGGACATTTTTGATTGAACCAAGTCATTGAACCAATCTTGAAAATGACTAAGTGTTGGAAACTTGTTCTTTTCATTGAACTCACCTACAAAAGCCTTTGAACCTATTGAACCTACTTTTTTAAAGCATTTTGAGTCTGTAGATTACTGGGAAAGCTTTGAAAAATGAAGAACTTAAAAGCTGGGAAAAAATTTTGAAAAGGGAAGAGACAATTTTGGTCTGTGCAAGGCTAAAATAGTCCATAGGTTGTCCCAAAAATGAGTGACATTTTTCAGGGACAACAGCTGGCTCCAATTGGGGAACTTCCTTTAGTTGGAAACTTGAAACATAGCTGAGGGGAGTAGAAACCATAATCTCCAGTGCCTTAAAGTATGCCATTGGGTTATGGAGTCATGCTACCCAACAATAAAGGCTCCAAAAAATGAAAATGAATAACACAAAGCAGAAACAAAGACTATACAGATATACATATGTAAAGAGGAACTTATCTTTGACACTTCAGGAATTAAAGTGCTTCAGATGCTACCCATTGTGAGGTAGAGTAAAGAGTGTGTCATCTTGATATTTCAACAGGAAGCTATTCTCACCATTGAGTTGGTGAATAATAAATGGGCCTCTCCAAAGAGAATCAAACTTTCCATGCATCCCCTTTGGCTCTCTCTTTTTGTCCCACAGCATGACTTGATCTCTAACCCAAAAATCATGGTTCTTTGCCTTTTGGTTGAAGAGTTTTTCACCAGAATTTGATGGATAGCAATTCAGTCCACTACTATAGTTCTCTACTTGTCCATCTCAGTCAGGCACATGATCCTCTTATCAAGAGAGCTTTCATATGTTTGATCTTCAATTGCCTTAGCCAATTTAAATGCTGGCAATTCCAAGGTGATTGGTATCTCAACATTGATACCATAAAGAATTTGGAAAGGATACATACAAATTTCTCTCTTTGGTATAATTCTATCTACCCATAGAGCATCAACAAATGCTTTATGCCATGTCTTTTGGTTGTCATGCACTAGCTTTTTGATGATAGTCACCAGGTTCTTATTTCTTGATTTAGCTTGTCCATTCCCTTGTGGAAAGTAATCAGAAGAGTGGGAGAGTGTAATCCCATAGTAGAAACAAAATTGAGTAATTTCTTGGGAAGTGAAACATGCTACATTGTCAGTGACAATCTTGGTTAGGATCCCAAACCTAGAAATGATGTTCTCTTTGAGAAAATTGCACACTACTTCTGAAGTAGCATGTTTGGTTGGAATTGCTTCCACCCACTTGGTGAAGTAATCCATTGCTGTGAAGACATAATCATGTCCAACACTTGAAGATGGGTTTACATCTCTAATAAAATCAATTCCCCATTGCTGGAATGGCTCCTCTATGACCACTGGCTTGAGAGGTAGGGCAGCTAACTTGGGTCTTCTGACAAACTACTGGCATAGTTCACATTTCCTATCCCACTTGTATGCATCTTGAAAGAGGGTTGACCAATAATACCTAGCTCACATAATTTTATGGGCAGTCACAGGAGCAAAAAAATGTCCTCCACATGCTAGATTGTGAAAGGATTTCAAAAGTTGGCTCTGCTACTCCTTGTCCATGCAGTGAAGGAACACTCTATCAAGGCTCCTCTTATATGGGCCGTTGTTCCAAAGGACAAAATTGGTAGCTTTCAGCTTGATAGTTCTCCTTTCTTTAAAAGATAGGTGAGCAAGACACTCACCATAAGTAAAGAAATGAACAATACCTAAATACCACTCATCTGTGGTGGAGACAAAGAGGACTATTGGTGTGTCTTCCACCTCTACTTCTTCATGCCTTGCTTCTTCTGGTCTATTATCAACAATCAATTGGCATAAGCCTTTTCCCCATACCAACTTTGTTGGCTTGATGACCAGATTAAACTCCTAGATCTTTGTAACCCAATTTCCTCTTTTCATCCCAAACTCTTGTTGAGTTAATATAGATTTATCCATGGTGTCAGGAACCAAGGCATAGTGTGTGAATTCAAGATGTAAAAGTGAAAATGCTTCACTACCTTCACCACTGCATAAGCATGCTTCTCTATGTTCAAGTACTTTAGCTCATGAGCTTTAAGAGGACAAATCATGAAGGAAGTGAGAGATTCCATACCTTTTTTATTCTGTTGAACCAGAATTGCTGAAAGCATGTGTTCTGAAGCATAATTGTATATGATGAACTCTTTGTTATAGTCTAGACAACCTAGAATTGGGGCATGGGTAATGGCAGTCTTGATATCCTCAAATGCTGACTTGCCTTCTTTAGTCTAGTTGAAGGTGGCTTTAACCTTCATCATGTTTATAATGTGCTTAGTCTTCTCAGCAAACTCAGGGATGAACCTCCATAAGAAATTCACCTTTCCAAAGAAAGAGTGAACAACAACCTTACTTGTGGGAAAGGTAAGCTCTTAGATAGACTTGACTCTGTCTGAGTCAATCTTTATGCCTCCTTTGGACACAATGTGTTCTAGAAGTTTCCCCTCTATTACTCTAAAAATTGACTTCTTGGGGTTTAAAGAAATGCCACTTTGGCGGCAACATTCCAGCACTTATTGCAAATGGCACACATGATCTGGGTGATGCTTAAAAAAGATGGTCAAGTCATCAAGATAAACTATGATGAACTTACCCATCTCATCCTTGAAGGCAAGGTCCATTTCTCTTTGGAAGGTGGATCTAACATTTATCAAGCCAAAAGGCATCTTTCTATATGCAAATGTGCCCAAGGTGTGGTGAAAGTAGTCTTATACTGGTCTGTCTCACCAACTTCAATCTAACTATATCTTGATAAGCCATCTAGCATCGATAACATCTCTGAACCCATCATTTTTTGAAGTTCTTGATCCATGATTGGCAAAGGATAGTTATCCTTCAAGGATGACTGATTCAAATTTCTAAAATCCACATAGAGGCAAATTTTTCCATTCTTCTTCCTTATAGGCACTATATTTGTAATCAATGTGGAATGATGGATTAGGAAGATTATCTTGGCATTTAGCATTTTTTGTATCTTAGATAAAATGGTACTTGATATTTTTAGGTTATACTACTTGGACTTTTGCCTGTAGGGTGCTGAATCAGCCTTGAGAGGAATGTCATGTCAAATTTCATCAGGTCTGAGTGACTTTAGGTCATCATAAGAGTATGCTAAGACATCTATGTAATAATGGAGTAGAGCAGTGAACTTGAATTTCTCCTCAGGAGTGCAACATTTCCCAATGTTCACCATTTTGGGATCATCCTTGGTACCTAGATTTACTTGATCAAACTCTTGGGAGGAGCTTGAATCCATTTGTTGCTGTTTAACGAATCTATCATATTTATCAAATAGTTTCTCAAGAGAAACTTGGCCTTTGGGAATCTTATTTCTTTTAAGTTGCAGGAACTCCTCACCTACATTTGTATTTGATGCAAGAGCTGGCTCACACTTTTGAGGTTCACTGCCTTCAAAATGCAGCCGTTCAAAGCTATATTTTTGCTCTAAGAAGGCAATGATTTGGTTGCTCTTGTTAAACACTTACCAATGAATGGCATTATCATGTACACTTGGTTTAAAGACCAGCTCAATAGTGTACTTGTCTCCTTTGAAGTCTAGGTGGGGGACCAAGAGAGTAGTTGAAACAACTAGTGCATCAGCTTGGTCATTAAATTCTCTAAAAATGGCAGAGATGTTGAAAGCATCAAAGCTTTCAATTTAGTCCCAGACTAGATTGTGGTAGTGACACAATTTTAGGTTCTTGGTTTGATACAAGTTTCTTACCTGACAAACCACCAGTTTAGTATCTCCTTTGGCATGAAGGAGTTTGATGCCTTGGTCTCAAGTAGCCTTTAATCTAAGAAATAGAAATTCATTATCAGCTGTATTATTAGTGTTGATGAACTACAACTTGTAAGATGAAGGAAAAATATCTCTTTGAAGAGATATCAGCACAACTCTGGCTCCTAAACTAGTGGAGAAGTAGCTGTCATCAAATTCAAGAATCCATACCTCATTTGATACTAATTTTTCTTTAGATTCCTCTTCATTCAGAGGGGGAGATTCTTCCACAATTGCATTGCACTCTGCCAATTCTTCTACTATTTCAGCTGAACTAATCTTTAGGTTGTCACTTTCAAGAGTTTCAATAAGTGTTTCATGGAATTCATCTGTGGATAAAAAGTAGTTACCCATGCCTAAAGGCTCAAACAAAATTTGAGCTTTAGGTGCTGATGATTGGGTGACCACATATTTTGCTTCCTTTTCAGGAAGTAATCTCTTCATAACACCTTTGATTGGGATCCTCACCTCAGACAAGTCCATGCTTAGTTCACCACCAACATCCTTGCAAAAATTTTGGCCAAGAAGGATGCCATATGAAGCTGGGATGTTAGCCACCAAGACAGTCATCTTGATTCTTTTGTTCGGAAAGGCTGCAAATGTAAATTGGGCATCCTTAATTTGCTCCAGTAGTGGTACTTTCTTGTTTTCCATGGAGAAGCATCTACCAAATGTTTTGGTTAGTGTAAGGCCAAGGGATTCTACCACTTTAGCAAGCATGACATTGTTTGAAGCCCCATAATCAATGATGTAATTGCTCAACTTGTGACAGTTGATCAACAGGGAAACATAGAAAGGGTCTATTTTCCCAAGGGCAGTAGGAAGAGTAATGACAAGGTTGTTTGGGATAGACATGTTCCTTGAGGGATCATGAGTTGCTTTCTTAGCTTCTTGTCTTACAAGGATGGTTTGGTTTTTCACATATTAAACCAACTTGTCCAATTGCTTGCTCAGGATTGGACTGCAGGAACTCAAATTCAGACATTTGAATTTTGATTTTCTTTATGTGGTCAATTATGTCAAATGTCTGGAATGAGCCAAAAGAAGAGGATGGAAATTCATTCTTTTGATTTTTGGAAGGGGGAGGACTAGACTGTGAATTTGAAGTAGAAGGCATAGGGGTATTCGAGGTACTTACCTTTCTTGAAATCACTAGGTCCTTTGGCTGGAAAGGAAGAGTGGACCCCCACTTAGAAATTGAAACTATAGGTTGAGGTCACTCCTCTGCTTTCTCCTTATCAGCTTGTTGAGCTGATTGATTCTTAGACTGGGTGAATACAACATATGACCTCTCAGTTACATTACCTTCACCTCTGGGTTCATCCTGATAATTCAGGAAACCCATGTTGGAGTCACCAGCTAATTCTTCTTCATCTACATTGAAGAGATTAACATCATCTTCAGGATTCAACTCAGGCTGGAATGAAAAATCTAATTCAGCTTCAAGATATCCAACTATTGAGTTGGTTGGAGGTGTTTCAAGGGTGAGGTTCCTCTGTGGGGGAGGAAGACAATTTACTTGCCCCTAATTTCTAGCAGCATTACCTTGGTAAGACTAATTACGGTATGTCCTTCTTGGTACATCTCTATATGCAAGAGTGGATGACATCCCTTACGCTATTTGCTTTCTGAGAGCTAGCACTTCATTTGCTAGCTTTTGTACCATTGGGTCAGTGGTGACTATAGGTGAGTATTCAAAAGATGAAGAGGATTTACCTTTATTTAGATCTCTCCTTATCTTTCCCACCATGATAAGGTCATATTCTACCTCAGTAGCCAAGTCCTGAGTAGAAGCAATGTCTATGTGTCTAGCCCATCTTAGCAAAAAACTTACTTCAGACAGCTGTGAGTTGATGAAGAAACACTTCAGATTCTAAGGTGTCAGCTAGGAAATCATGGGAATCTTATGCCTCAGCTTGTCAAATCTAGCAATGAAGTCCCTCATAGGTTCATGAGGCTCCTTCTTCATCTAAATGAGCTAGGCCAGCAAGGCATGCACATCTTCTACAGGCTTGAACCTTGCTTCAAATTTGGCTTTATGTGTGTCCCAGTCAGTTACTGACCTAGCTTGCAGATGGTAGAACCAATCTATAACAACACCTTGTAGTGTTTCCAAAAAGAGCCTAACTACCACATCTTTGAATTCCATGCCTATTACACCATAGGCTATGCTGAAGGCTGTAATGTGTTCAATAGGATGAACTTTACCATCACCAAAGAATTTGGGGATATTCTTTCTTGAGCTGCGTGGAAGTTCATGAAGAGGTGGAGTAAGATTTAGTGGGCCAAATGAATCACCCCAGGGGCCTTGAACTGCCATGATGGGATTATGAAAAAGAGGGATAACAAATTTGGGTGGTGTTTGGATAGGCAAAGCTTTGATAATAATAGAAAAAGTAACTCTGCCTTGGGTTGGTGACCTAGTAGGGGTAGGAGGAAGACTCCTAGTTCATTGAAGGTGAGGTTGTGGAGGAAACAAATAAAAATTACTCTACTACATCAACTCAAAATTAGGGTCAACAACACCTTGAGATCTCTGGTTCTTGGTATAACATGGAGTTTCTAGATTGTAGAACAAAAATTGGAAAAGAGCAGGATCTACTTTAGGTTGAAGCTTGAGACTTCAAACAGTGCGCTCTTCCCCAATAGAGTCACCAAAAAGATTGTTGGATGAATATTTTGTTAGTTAGCTATCTGATTGAGCAAAATAGGTCTTATCATCCACAACAAAGGAGATTGGTCGGCCCAGTGTGTAGATTTACTACATCAGAGGTGGACAAATCTCTCCTCTCATCAAGGGGAGGTTCCCTATAAATATGTAGGAGCTATATACTATATAAATAAGAAGAAAATAACACTTAGAGGTAGAATACACCATCCATATCTATTCTTTTAGAGATGATGTTAAAAAATAGAGGAGAAAATCTTAGTGAAAACACTGAAGGCACTTCTCTTCTTTTAGAAGTGTTCTTGCAGGAAACAACATGAGTTATTTCAGGTAGTGACAAGAAACTAGTAACACAGGCCCAGTAACCAGTGGGATGAAATAGAACACAAAGTTTCCACTTCAACTTCCCAAAGAGTATAACACAGGATAATGGGGGTACAAAGTCATCTTAGAATCCTCAACACAAAAAGAAAAGAAAAACACACACTAAAAATAGTTATGAAAGCACAAAGTCTTTCCCATAATTGGTTTTAGGACACCTTCCTAATTAATTTCACTAGTGCTGCTTGCTAAATTAAATAAACAAGAACACATTTAGAAGATAGACATAAGAATAATCTCCTAAAATGATACAAGTTATGAAAGCACAAAGTCTGCAAACAACTTGCTTTCTCATTTAGGTAAAATGATATGAACAAATAACCTGAGCTCAAAGTCTCAGTGGTCTTCTTTCAATTGAGGCAGAGTTTCACTTCTATAAAATGAAAAGTCCCCTTTACTAATGAGCAAAATTACAATCTTATAGCAATCACACAAGGCTTGGCATTTTTCCTATGGGATGGCCCATGCTGCAGTCAACACCTTTAATGCGCCTTTAGTTCTATCTGGAGGGACCATGCTAGGAGTAGTGTATTGCCATAACTATGGTGTGTCCATTCCTCTAATATGTCTCTTCTTAGTATGGACTGTCTGGTCCTTTTATTGATGTCTGTGCAGTTTTCCAATTCACCATTACCTCATGGAATAAAAATAAGATTGCGTCCTTGATTTAGTGCGCTCAGAAGTCTACTTGATCCATTGTTTCACCTACTGGAAATAACTCCCTTGAAGATATTTCCTATCTTTTGCATTGATCTTCTTTCCCCTGTAGCAATTTGAGCATTTAGGCTCTCTTTTTAGCCAATCGCTTGATTCTTCCTTTAAGTTCCACATTGTATTTGAATTTCAATAGATATTCCCTCACTTTAAATTTGACATCTATGGGACTGTCAATGGTTGCCAGCTGCTTGAACCATGTTAAACCTTGAACCTGTGAACCTATGAAAGTTCTTTGGTTCATTGGTTCATCGGCTCATTTTGTCTCTTTTGTTCCATCGCTTCCTGGTTCAATCACTTTCCCACTCCTTGGTTGAACCATCTATTGAACCACCTGTTTGCTACTTTTTTCCTTGACTGAGGCCACCTTTAAACCCTTAAACCTATGAACCATTAAACTTTGAACTCTTTTGGTTCAAGGTTCAATCAGTGTATTGGTTCATTCCATGTCCCATTCAATCATTGCTTCCTTTATATTTCTAAGTCTTTTTGAGGCCATAAAATATTGAACCTTTGAACCAATTGAACCTGTTGAACCATTTGGTTCAAGGTTCAATGGTTCAATCCTTATTCTTTGAAATCCTTCTTTGTCTAAGTCTTTGAAGGCTCTTTTATGTGTCTTCATTCAGTCCTTGGGATGACCTAGAGGGAAGGTGTCCCTTTGAGCTTTTCAAACGGTCCTTTCTCTGTCGTCAAGTGCCCCCTGCAAGGGTACCTACCCTTCGAGATTTTTTGGGTAGCCTTCAGGCTTCAACTTCCCGACGGGTTCTTGCTTCTTCGACGAGCTTTTGGTTCTTGGGATTTTTTTATCAGGCTTTTCCTTGGGACAAAAAGTCTAAAGGAATTCCTTTAGACAAAATGTCTGAAAGAAAGCTTCTTTTCCTTAGCCGTTTGTTCCTTTCAATTTCTTTGAAATTTCTTCTCGAGTGAATTCCTTCAGACAAAATGTTTGAAGGAATTTTGCCTTAACCATTTTTTTGAGGAAAATCTTCTCAAAGGAATTATTTCAGTCTCTTTTACTTAGTCACTTTCCTAAGGGATTTCCAACTTTGTTTGCTTTTTCTCATTGCCCTCCACAAGGGCACTTGTTCCTTTGGCTTTATAGCAACCCCTTAAAACTACTGATTGAACCAACTGATTGAACCAACTTCGGTTCAATAGTTCAATGGTTCAATTGGTTCAATCTTTTTATTTGGCTACATCCTTTTGATCCTCAAAACCAAACATGTTGAACCATTTGGTCGTTGAACCCGTTGAACCAATGAACCAAAATGGTTCAAGGTTCAATGGTTCAAGCCTTTGTTTAGAAGCTTGTCGATGGACATTTTTGATTGAACCAATCTTTAAAATGACTAAGTGTTGGAAACTTTTTCTTTTCATTGAACTCACCTACAAAAGCCTTTAAACCTGTTGAAGCTACTAATTTAAAGCATGTTGAGTCTGTAGATTACTGGGAAAGCTTTGAAAAATGAAGAACTTAAAAGCTGGGAACAAATTTTGAAAAGGGAAGAGACAATTTTGGTCTGTGCAAGGCTAAAATAGTCCATAGGTTCTCCCAAAAATGAGTGACATATTTTGGGGAAAACAGGGTGAATCAGAATTGAGATGGGCCTTGACCTACCAATCTTAGTAGAGATCAGGACCAATAATGAAAAGACTAATGGAGCCTATATATTGAGCCTGGGGTGGTAGAACAATTAGCAATTTTGGTAGGTGGAGGATCCAATGAGGGACTTCCACATTCCCTATGGTAGGTCTAGTGTCAAATAATATGGTAGGTCTTGAGGAATATGTGGGTCAACTAGGAGGCACCATATGACACTTTGGTAGAACTCAATTGAATTTGATGGTCATCAAGATATCACCAGACTATCAATCCTAATCAACTTAGGAGAACAATAATAAATGAATGTTGACATGTGGCATAGGGCATAAAGGGTTTGTTTATCTCCTTACTCCTTGGACCTATTAGTTTTGGTAGAGCCTAGGGCTAATCACAAGTGATTTGGGGTCTTCACCTACCAGTCTTGGTAGAGATTGAGACCAATGATGAAAAGACACGTGGAGCATATAGATCAAGCCCTAGGTGGTAGATCAGTTGGAAGTTTTGGTAGGTGGGGGTTCTAACAAGGAAATGTGACATTCCCCCATGGTAGGTTTGGTGTTAGATGGGATGGTAGAGTTTGGGGAAGATGTGGGTCAACTAGGAGGTGCTATATGACACTTTGGTAGAGCTAGATTGAATTTGAAAGGTATGGGGCATGTTGGACCCCAATAGACTCCACGTAGAGTTTGAAAATTGAATCAACAATATAATTCCACTTATGTGTGGAAAAAAATATTGATGTTATGAAGTTTATCTTGTTGATTTCATTGTAGTTGAATTGAGTAACCAATCTTTTGTAAAGTACATGCTGTATGGGTGAATAACATGACATTGCCCATGTAATAATGTGAATATTGTGATAGAGGAGTTATCAGTTAAGAAAAAATGTGGTCAATTGCTAATTGGTGATTAGTCCTAGTTTCCAAGGAGAGTTGGTAGGTTTAATTCTCAAGTATTCATGGGTGTCCAAACCATACAATTAAAAAAATTACTTAAAAAACCATGAGGTGATTGAGTTAGTTGTTAGCACTACCAACATGAGGATTTGACTTACCACAAAAAAATATGAAAATCAAATATACATGCTAATATTATATCTGGTTATACAATATATATTTTAATAATATATCAAATTATATTAATATTTTGATATGTAATATATTATGGTATATAATAGAATATATAATATAATAAAGTATATAATGTAATATTTAATATATAATATACAATATAGTAAAGTATATAATGCATTAAGATATATAATATAATATAATTGAATATATTAGGATCTATATTATAATATACAATATTATAATATATAATAGATATATTTTAATATTATATGATATTATGTATACTTCATATTAAATCATATTATTATACTATATTATATATTAGACTATATATTATATTATATACGTAATATATTATATATTATAGTTAATATATTATATAGTTAAATATTGATTTTAAATTCATAAACACCACACCATAAACATCTGTCAAATTTCTCACACAACACTTGTTGACTTGTTTAGCCTCACAAGAGACATGCTGTTGTTGATGAGCACTGAACCAACTCTGCCACCACCAATATCCACAATGCCCACCCCATAACTCTACTAATTAGAAACCTACCTCATAACATAAGGTTCAATGTTCACACCAATTTTTTTTGCTTTTTGATTTTTACAGCCAACCCGTCATGAAGTCGATAATTGAAGAGAATCCATATGTGTTTTATATCCATTAAGAGGGGAAATCAGAATGTTTAAATCTCAAAAAAGGAAGGAACACACATTAGAAGGAGAATAAACTAGTAAACAACATAATATGTTTTTGAAGGATAATTAAAATACTAGTCATACAACTTTATTATACGATATAGGTCTAATTTATGCATGTTTCAATTACAGAATAAACATCTCCAAGTGGAATTGAAAAGTTAATAAATTACAATTTTTAGCTAGAAATTATAAATTTGTATCATAACACTAAAGTTCAATTTTCACACCAAGTAATTTATTTCTCTTTTTGTATTGTTGCATCTAACCCATCATGAAGTCATGAATTCAACTATTTTTGTGTTTTAGTCTATTTTGTTGCTTTCTATGTTTGTAATGCTACTGTGATGGTCACATATAAAATAGGTTTATGAAAATTGGAATATGTATATAGATTATTAATATCAATAGGTAATCATTATATTACAAACCCATGGTAGTGTTATTACCTTAAGTGCATGCAATGAGTTGAGCACATAAGACTTTGAAGGCTTGGGGAATGCTGAGAAGGTTGGGTATGTGTAAAAAAGGGTTTGATAAATGGATAAAAGAGCCTTAAAAAGTTATATTTGGTGCTTGTGAGACTAATTTGGTGCCTAGGAGATGTGATACATGGCTTAGAAGATGCTATACAGTGTCTAAGAAACCTAAATCCCTATTTTACAAACCCATGACACTGCTATTACCTAAATTTCACATAATGTGGCACCTACAAATTACCAACCTTGCCAACAAGATTTAGGCCTACTATATCTCCCAGGGCCTATAGTCAAAGTGAATTGATATTTGATGATGGAACCACTATGCATTGTTGGGTCAATGCCAAAGCTAGATGAAAATGAGCCAAACCTGGATGCAAAAGAAGAACATCCATAAATAAACCCTCCCCACATGGAAATAACTGATAGGTGTGTTGGGTGAATATTTTGTCAATCAGCGTACTGATAAACAAAATAGGTCTAATCAACCACAACAAGAAGATTGGTCAACCAAATGTGTAGGTTTACCACATCAAATGGGGACTAATCTTTCCTCTCATCAAGGGGAGGTTCCCTGTAGCTATGCAAGTACTATATAATTTATATATATAAACAAAAAATAACACTCAAGGGTAGGATAAACCATCCATATTTCTTTTTTTAGAGATGATGTGCGTGAATCAAAGGAGAAATCTTAATGAAATGACAAAAGACACTCCTCTTCTTTCAGAAGTATTGTTCAGTAGACAAAAGGAATCTTTCTGGTGAAGACAAGTAACTGTAACAGGGTATAGTAACATAGCAGGATGAAATGAAGCACAAACTCTCCACCTCAACTGCCAAAGAGTGGAATATGAAGAAAAATGAGGGCATAAAGTCATCCCAAAGTTCTTTACACAAAAATAAAAAATAAACACATACTAAAGGCAATTATGGGGGCACAAAGTCTCTCCACAGTTGGATTCAGGGCACCTTCCTAAATACTTTCACTACTTCTATTTATTTAATTAAAGGAACATAAATTGCATTAAAAAATAGACATAAGAACAATTTCCCCAACCAACAAGTTATTACAACACAAAGTCTACAAAGTCACTTGCTTTCTTATTCTAATAACAAAATATGATCAACAATCTGAGCTCAAAGTCTCAGTAGTGCCTTTCAATTTGGGTAGAAATTAGTTTCTTATATCAAAAAGATCTCTTTAAACAATAAGAGAGAGTCCAATATATATCCCTCCAAAAAAGACTTGGGAACAGTAACACATCATGTTGCATTAAATTCTGTCAAGAAGATATGCTCGAATCAGGCGTATTTACCCATTTGCTTTTCTCAATGCAGAGAAATGGGTCATGCCATTGAATGTTTATATCCTCCAATGTCCATCTGGTAGTCTACTTCTAGAAATATATCCCATGCATGGGTATTTTTGGTCTTTCTTCATCGTTCCTCCTTTCCTGGCTATTGAATCGGGTCCTTGGTTCAATTTGATGCTCTAGTTTTTGGTCACTTTTTGCTAGTCTTAATAATTGATGCGTGGCATGTTCTGCTGAAAAATAGGTGAGGACACTTAGCAGCATCCACAAGACTCTAAGAGATGCTTATTAAAACAAGCTTTAAAACCTATAAAGAAATTCAAGATGTGGATACAGACACTTGTCACTCTCCTTTTATTTCAGTAGCTTATTGGGGGTCCACCACAATCCTTACTTAATAAAGGGACCAAAGGAAGAAACTATGGATGTCGACATGTGGCAACTTCTGCTAAGTTTTATCTTTTCTTTTAAAACACTCTAGACTCATTGTAGATTCACGTGGATGATGCCACGTTGCAGTTTTCATTGCTTGAAACTATGTCTCGACAGACAACACGTGGCGGCTTCCACTGATTTTTTATAAGGGAGACGTGGCACTTTTTGATATGACTTTATAAAGGACACATGGCAGCTCGATGGGTTTTTCTATTTCGGGGGACTTTTCTTTCAGACAAAAAGTCTGAAGGAATTCTTTCAGACAATTTGTCCAAAGAAATTGTTTCTTTATAACTTTGTCGTAGGAACTTTTTTGAAGGAGTTCTTTATGTCTGCTCTTTGGTTTTGCCTTAGTCATTTTTTTGCTGATCTCAATAGGTGACACGTGGTAGTATCCACTGTGAAATAGGTGAGGACATGTGGCAGCATCCACTTAACTTTGTAGAGGCTTTGGACACCTTTTGAGTGTCCCACAGAAGATGACACGTGGTAGCTTTAGATATGCTTTAGAAACATTGTAGATATGCTTGGAACTTATTTAGATTCATGCAGATGCATACACTTTTTACATTCCACTTATCTTATAAGGGACAGGTGGAAACTTCCATAGCTCTTAGAAAAAAAGTAAAATGGGGCTCATTATATGATACGTGGCAACATCTGCTGGGCTCTGCCAAGATTTTTGTTTTGGGCTTTCTTTGACTTAGTTACTTTTGCCATGAAATTTCCTCCATAAGGGCACTTGTATCTTCAACTTTTGGGGCACTCCTTTGAACCTGCCAATTGAACTGATCGATTGAACCAACTTTGGTTCAATGGTTCATTCCTTCATTTCTATTGACTGCTTGAAACAAGCTTTTAGAAATAAACTGTGTTGAACCTGCCACCTTTGAACTTGTTGAACCTTTAAACCTATTAAACATTTGAACTTGAGTGGTTCAATGGTTCAATGGTTCAAGTATTCTTCTTTTTTGACAAGTGTCTTGAAGCCGTTGAACCTGAAGCAATTAAACTTTGAACCTTGACAAAAGTGCTGATTGAAAAAAAATTTCTTGAAATTTGTTGATGTCATTGAACCTTTGAACCCGTTAAACTAAAAATGGTTCAAGGTTAAATGGTTCAAACATTGCATAAAAGCTTGCCGATAGATTCTTTTGGTTGAACCAAGGTGTCGAACTAGTCCTGAAAATGACTAAGTGTTGGAAACTTGTTCTTTTGATTGAACTCACCTATAGAAGCCTTTAAACTTGTTGAACTTGTTAGTCCTTTAGCTGAAAAATCTTGAATAATTCCCAATTTTGAAAGTTTAGAACAATTGTTGAAATGGGAAGAGATAATTTTGTCTTGCAGGACCAAAATAGCTTAAATGTTGTCCCAAAAATGAATGACATTTTTTGGGTACAACAGCTGGCTCCAATTGGGGAAATTCTATCAATTGTAAAAAGAATTAAAGGGAGTAGAATTCAGAATCTCCAGTGTCTTCATGTGTACCATTGGGCTACGGAGTCATGTTACCCAAAAATGAAAGGCGTCAAAAATGAAAACCAACAAAACAAAATGGAACTAGAAACTATACAAATATACATATGTACAAATGAAAATGATTTGATACTTCAAGAATTGAAGTATTTCAGATGTTGCCCACTATGAGGCAGAGAAAAGAGTGTGCCACCTTGATACTTCAGCAGAAAGTTGTTTTCACCATTGTGTTGATGGATAATAAACATGCCTCTCCAAAGGGAGTCAAAATTTTCATGCATCCCTTTTGGTTCTCTCCTTTTGTCCCACAACAAGACTCGATCTCCAACTTGAAAATCATGGTTTTTTGCCTTCTGGTTAAAGAGTTTCTTTACCAAGCTTTGATGGGCAGCAATTCGATCTACCACCATAGTTCTATGTTCATCCAGCTTAGTCAGGCACATGATTCTCTTATTAAGGGGACTTTCATATGTCTGATCTTTAATTGCTTTAGCCAATTTCAAGGCTGGCAATTCTAAGGTGATTAATATCTTAGCATTAATACCATAAAGAAGTTGGAAAGGAGATATACCAATTTCCCTCTTTGGTGTGATTCTATTTGCCCATAGAGCATCAACCAATGCTTTATGCCATGT